>JACXGJ010005999.1:0-36402 GCA_016801105.1 Esox niger | reverse complement strand
CGCCTCCGACCCGCCTGACCCCGCCGGCGCCTCCGACCCGCCTGACCCCGCCGGCGCCTCCGACCCGCCTGACCCCGCCGGCGCTCCTGACTCGCCTGACCCGCCTGACCCCGCCGGCGATCCTGCCCCGCCTGATCCTCCTGACCCCGCCGGCGCTCCTGCCCCGCCTGATCTTCCTGACCCACCTGCCCGTCACGCTCCTGGTCCTTACACCATGGTGGGGCTCCCGCCCGTCCTTGTTCCCGGTCCCCGTCCCGATGCTGAGCCCCCACCTTGGTGTCCCGCCCGCCCTCCCATTCCTTGTTTGGCGCTTCCGGGTTTCCGCGCCTTGGGGGGGGGTACTGTCACGGTCCCGGCCAGCTGGGGCCGTTCCGGTCCGTGTTTTTTGTTGAGCTGTCTTGTCCTTGTTCCTGTTGATCAGTGTATTTAGTTCAGCTGTGTTTTGCCCCCACCTGTTTCTGTCCTGCTCGTTAGTCTGTGTATTTAGTTCAGTCAGTTTCTCCCTGTGTTGGTCGGATCATTGTCATTGTATTGTCATGTCATGGTTGCTGTCAGTGTTTGATGCCTGCTCCTGCTCCTGCTCCCTTTGCCTGGTTTAAGTTTTTGTTGTTTTGTAGTGCGCGGCACTCTGTTTTGTTTAGTTTTATTAAAGTCCTCCCCTGAACCCCTGCATCTGCCTCCATCTCCCCTTTTTGGATTTTGGATTTTTGTGTTGGATTCCACGCCCCACAACTTCGTGACAACTTAGCAGTAGATGGGCTGATGTCATAGATCCCCTATAAACCAGAATGGAGCAATATTACAGCCATCTTACATGGGGCCTATTCTAAACAATTTACAATACAAACACATGGTAGAAGTGGCATTTCAGTTCTTATAACAGTTACAGCTCCTTAATAATATATAAATAGTCACTATCATGCATAACATAGTTCACAAAATGACTGTGCATTTCAGAATATTAATAAACAAATACATTTGAAATTATTTTCAGTCATTTATTAATTTAAGAGTAAGAAATGGCTATGGTCTAATGTAGTAAGATACACGATTGTACTTTAAATATAGTGCAAACATTTATTTATTTATTTCCAAAAATAAATGTGGTTTACATTTATAATACATGCATGTTTTTGTATATACATATAAAAATGATATTACAATTTCATTGTAGAAATTACTATTTTAGTAACAGTACTATCGTCGGTACCCTACACAGAGCAAGCAAGCAAACTGAATTTGGTATGCTAGCAGTAGCATAGTAGTCAGAGGACAGAAATAGAAGTAACAAGTCTACTTTTTCTTGGACAAAGGCTACCCAACACCGCCATCTGCTGATTATATACAGTAATTACGTTTTTTATGAAAATGCGTTATTTCTCATACATTGTGTGTAACATTAATTCATACTATAATGAAGCAAGCAAAAATACACTATATTATTTAACCAAACTAAATTCAGCATTTAAAAAACAACACATTTTATGGGGAATAAACTTGCTTTCGCTGAATTTCACATGAGACTGTAATCTCAATCTTTTGTCTAAAACCAAATTGTTACATATTAGAACCAAATTCAGTGCACATGGAGAGCCATGTGTTTTACTTAACTTGAAAAAAGAATGACCCTCTGTGTATTGTTTCCCTCTCATCAGTTGTCCTGTGATGAGGCATAGAAAGAGAACACATATTCCAACTTGGTGGAAACTATTCAGTCCTCAGAGGACACAGCATCTCCTTAACTCTCACCATGTGGATTGTTCATTCTACATCTTATACAATATAAAAGGAGAGAAAACACAATATTTTAACCTTTTGTAAGAAAACCATGAGACTATATTACCAGAATAGAAAATCATAATTGTACCGATTTCAAATTCATCACTAGATTTAGATGTACCCAGGTGTTTTAGTGGACAGCTCTGCAGGCAACAGATGGTTACCATGCAGTGGGCCTGTTAAAGCTTTTTGAGGCCTTACATGTTTAAACATTATCATCAACGTAATAAATACATTTGATTTAAAATGACATAGTGAACATGACAAAGCACAACAAAACAGGCTGTTCCTTGACTACCTATTAAAACATGTTTAAGCATGACAGAACAAAACAAGTTATTTTGAATGTCTATTAGAACATGATATATACCATCAATGTGTTCTCAAATTAATATTCACTTGAATATGCGTGGTCATTATCAAGGGAAGTAATCAGATTTCCTTGTTAAGTTGCAGCTCTACTCAATATTTAGGTATGATACATTTTTGGAAACACATTAAAACCTCCAAATCAATGATGATATAAGTTCACTTCTGTTACATGTATTGCCAGGAAATACTCTGTCTTTGATTCCTGAATTCCATACATGGAAGATCTTTCCTAGCTGCTGCTCAGCATGTGGGCAGAATGTCTCATGTTTCAACTGTCTTTGCATCCTATCTTTTTCCTTCAGTTCTTCATGCAACATTCATTCTGCCAATGGCCAGGGATTCCACAATAGTGACATGATCTTGTTTTTTTTTCTTTAGATGTTTTTCCTGCTTTCAAGGTTTTTTCAACTTGCCCAGTTCAACCATTTGTTCAGGCGATGCCCGAAAACTCTTTCTCCTTCAAACATCTTTCAAGACCATCTTTTAAGAATTTATCATTATTTTTTATTTATTTCTGATAATAAAAACTCCATGAATCTTCTTCTGGATCAATGGCATATTTTTTTATTATCTCTTGGCAACAGTCATCTATTTGCAAGCTCTTTTTGATGCAATTTTTTCCATTATAATGTGTATGGCTGCAGCCCTCATTTTTACCACGTTGCTTCTGACTTAAGCGGAGTCCTGATGACTCGTCCCTACTGGATCGTTAGTCATAATCTGTATGTCTTGCTTGTCCAGCGTTTTCTACAGTTTTGCTTAGTCTCACTTACCTGCTTGTTTTGCACTTGTCTTACCCAGCTCTCCGCTCCTTCACACGATTCCGCATCTCTGAACATAAACCTACCGACTCCGCAGTCCGCTTCACCTTTCTCTTACGAAAACGCTGACAGAATAACACACCAGAAAGAAAGAAAGAGAATGGAGCACGGAGTCGAAAAAGGGGCCGGTGTTGCGGAGGTCATACAGGACTGTGCCACCATCCTGGCCAACCTAGGCGCCACAATGATCAACCTCATCCATGCAGTTCAGTGACTAGTCTTGGCCAATTCCGCTCCCGCAGCACCGGCTGTATTACCGCCTCCCCAGCCTACACCTCCCGGTCTCGGAGCGATGCACATCCCGCTCCCCCGGGATTACAACGGGACGGCGGACCGCTGCCAGGGTTTCCTGCTACAGGTGGACATCGCACTCCAGGCGATTCATCCTGCGCCGACTGATTCTCAGAAGATCTCCTTGCTCGTCTCCTGCCTGTCCGGCAAAGCCCTGGAATGGGCCACCGCCGTCTGGAACACCGAGGGGCCCTTCCAGGGCCAAGTTCGTCCATCACTTCCGGGTCATGTTTGATCATCCTCACGAGGGAAGAGAGGCGGTGAACGGATGTTCCACCTACGGCAGGGGACGAGATCGGAGCAGGAGTTCGCACTGGAGTTCCGAACCCTTCCAAAACTTTTTTATGGATAATATAGATATGGATACATTTTCTATGAAGACAATAAAACATAATAGTATTAAATATAGCGTATATTTTGTCACTGGTGATTAATGATATGACAGGTTGCGGGTCTTCTGGAACGGACTTCTTGTTTGTTGGGTGGGACTTCCTGTGTGACGTATAGACTTCCTGTATGAAGTGTGTTGTGGAGGAACTTCCGGAATTATGTATGCATGTCTGGTGACTTTGTAATTTATGATTGCATTGATATTTCCATGTTTTATGTTTTACAATGATTGATAAACACCCTGGACAAGTTTTGATTGATATTTAACAAATTAGGGTTCCGGAATGTAAAATTCCCAGGCAATAAATAATTATTATATTAGCGGCATGATGTTTGATGTTAATCAAAAAGCAACCATGGTTCAACAATGCTATAACAACCGGCATTTTATGTTCCGATAAGTGTTACAACAGATGTCCTACAACCGGTGGGTGTTAACCTTTCATGTTTTATGAGATGATTGGCGTGGTCTGTGTTTTCAAGCCACGCAGACCCCTGTGATGGTCATTAAGTATTGCCTGAGTAAACTTACCTACACATTACATACCATGGCTGATTGTGCAGCAATCAACGTTTTAGGTGAAACACCATTGAAAGCTAACAGCTTAACCACAGCTCAGTGAGTCAGCAGGAGATTACAAATGAACAGCAGAGCCGCAATCATCGTACCACCCATGAAAAAACCAATGCAGAATTTACCCCGAATCCATCAACTACACCAGGATATATTGGCAAGGGTTTGGAAGTTGGATGATGGTCAGATTTTTGCATACATTTTCAACCCAGAAATACTGGAGGTTGCATTTTATGAAATACCCGAAGGCCAAGAGTTTAAGGCTGGTGTTTCCGATCAAATGGTTTTTAATGCCACTTTATGGAACACCTTTCGAAAAGTGTTTTATTTGGGGCCAAAACAGGGCACACATAATACAATAGATGTACTGTTTACATTTGTCGAAGGATTGAAACACTATGACTTAGATTGGAACTATTGTGCGCATGTTAGAGTGTGACTGCGACTGCTCAATTGACGTAAGACCCTGAAGCCCCACCTTAAGCTAACACAGTCCTCAACACAGCATAAAAACAAACAGACTGTTTGTGTGGTAACATGTTGAGTCATGATGCTGTGGATGTAGAATGCATTTCTAAATTGTTTACAGAAATATGAATGTTTGTGTAACTTTTCTGAATTTCTTGGATGGCTTGTAATTTAAAAAACTAAAATAAAACAATGTTAAACATGTATTACTTCTCATTTTTGCCCATATGCTCTACGATGTCTGAACAGGTTATGAAAAGCATCTACTACGACCCAGCAAACACTGGTGCTTATGTGGGTAGAGATGGATTGAAAAGAGTGTACTTGGAGAAAACCGGGGAGATCCTCAAAAATGGACGAGGCAGATGACTGCCTACTCACCCAGGATACATACATGCTACACAGGCCTGTAGCTATACATTTTCAAAGAAAGAGTTATTGTTCATTGTAAAAATGTACAATTTCTACTGCACTTGGTTGGCATGTGTGCTTATAGTGTGGAAAACGATAACATGAAATTTATGATTACCATGCATAGATGTATTAAGCAAATATGCATGGATTCGTGTGCTAATAAAAGCACTATGGAGGTAAAGCGACCATTTAAAGACATTAAAAGAAGGAAGAACACGGAGAGGGGAAGGAAGAAGAAGTCCAAACGGACAAGGGGAAGGAGTTTTTTAATTCACATTTTGAAATGTTAATGAAGAAGTACAACATAAAACATTTTACTACAGGAAATTATGTCAAAATCTCTCGAGTATCTTCGAGATATTTTATGAAACAATTAAATCACATATGTGGAGGTTTCTCACAGCTGCCAACACTCATTGCTATGTTGAGGTTTCATTCAAGATTTAGTTCATGGTTACAACCATAGTGACCATTGTGTCATGTCCTGGCTATGCCCCTAGCCATGTTCGCACTGGCTGGGGCCAAAGTCAGGACGGGACTAAAAGAGATGCCTCTAGGCATCTCTATGTGCTTGGGTCTCCCCAATTGGAGGCAGGTGTGGGTTGTGGCCTCCAATTGGGGAACCTATTTAAGTTGAAGGTTTGCTCACACTGGTGTGGGTCATTTTGATTTGTCAGCTGTAGGGTCATTGGAGCTGCTTTAAGTTAGTTTTGTTTTTGTTCTCATTAAAATAATGGAATACCTTCACCCGTGCGCCTCAGCGTTTGTGTCATTTACATCGACTGCGATCAGCTTGGGTGACTGTGGTTCCTGCATAACGCTTCCCAGTAACTCGTCGAGACATGTCTGTCCAAACAATTAGTTTGAGCTATACAGCAAAATGTGCCAACGGTATAGATTTAAAAAGTGAATGGGAAGTGTCTGATAGATTTCCAATGCCCACATACGTGAAAGACTTTTATATGGGGTGAAAACCCATTTGAACTACATGACTCGAAACACGACATGGTAATATGAACTCAACATCGCTTATAATAATGGCATGGTAAATCTAGTGGCAGAGATCAACATTTATATAAAACCACATAACGTATGGGTGGGTTATGATGAATATAAAATAGAATGATTTTAAATTGCGAACTCTATATTTGTTAAAAATTTCGATCAAAGTTGGAACAGATATCAGGCTTAAAACCATGCGAATGGTGGTACGCCCCATTAGTATGGCCCATTCTCCACAGTCACGTCCCTCTGTTGAGAACTGTACATATTGCAGGGAAAAATAATCAAGTTGTCACAGTGACGTATGACAAGACACAATATGTACCTTTTAGCAAGAGTCAGTTTGATGAGATCTGTACTGGAGTATAATTTGATCCAAATAATAGTGGGAAAGGGGATTGCAAAATAAAACTTCCCATCCAACTTTTCGACTTATTTTAACATATTGTCTTACACTGGTGCTTGTCGGTTTGGATTCTTATAGTTTTTCTAATTGACGTTGTGGCACCAGAAAAAATCTGAGTGTGATCCATGTAGTTTAACCGTGTCTCGATACAATTAGACTGGTTAGGAATGGAACTGCTATGCTTAGTAATGGTAGTAGAAAACCTCCAGATTGGTTGATTGTTTTTTCTTTGCGACTGAAGTGTTCTTTCTAGATATGTATATCATTTTGACATTTTGTCTCTTTAATTTTGGAGCTGCGATTCTGTTAATGGTATATTACTGTGCATTAGATTAAGAGCTATTTCACAGGTCAGTGGAAGTTGATTCTAAAATATTTTGTTGACTCGCCAGTGCCTTAAATAGCATCTTCAAAAGTTGCACATTTCAATGAATGTGTTTGGACAACCACATTTTCCTAGGAACATACATGACAATCCTCGGAAAACATCCATGTTCTAAGACAGTAGTCTGCTGGTGTTGTAGCTTTTAAGTCAATAAGTAAATAACCAAAAGGTGGATGTACTGCGTCTTTAAAACTAAAGGAAAAGACCGGGGTATATCTGTTTGCCTAAAAGACTAATCTGTTGATTGTCACAGTCTCTTTTAAACAAGATGAGTTAATTTGGGTGAAAGTTAATAGCTCTACTAGATTTGCCTTTAACAAACATGAGTTGGACCAGGTAAATTGCACTCAGGTTAAGATGGTGTGAATATTGTGTGAAAACTCTCCCAAACTTTTTGGTGCACATTTCATTAAATCATCAATAATTACAAGGTTGTTTTTCTGAATCAGTAACAGATTGTGATCACACAGTGATGTTGGTAGACGTATAAAAGTAATATGGTGGACATTCTTATTCTATAGTATAATTAAATCATTCCTTATTCTAAGTAGGAACCAGTCATTTAGTAAGGCCATTATGTACTCTGGCTCTGCTCACTTGTACAGAATATGCCTACCAATCAAAATCAAATGTATTTATAAAGCCCTTTTTACATCAGCAGTGGTCACAAAGTGCTTTTACAAAACACCTGATCTAAAACCCCAAGGTGCAAACAACAGTAGTGTTGAACTTCAGTGGCTAGGAAAAACTCTCTAAGAAGGCCGACATTTTTTAGGAAACCTAGAGAGTAACCAGGCTAAGAGGGATGACCAGTCCTCCTCTGGCTGTGCCGGGTGAAGAGTCCAAATTTTATTTATAAATAATTTATAATTAATTGATGCATGCGGGCTGAGCCCAGAGTCTATTCAAACTAAGTCCAGATCAGAGGGATTACCAGGTGGACAAAGACAGGGATGGACGGGGGGTGAGTGGGGGTCAGCAGAGTGGCAGCTAAAATCTTCACATATCGTCTTGATCTGCAACACCAGCAGGAGGACTTTGGACAGGGACTGCAACGAGTCAAGTCTAGTACTCTGCAGGTGTGGGCCAAGACCTCATGTCCTCTTAAGTTTAAAACGAAAATGCATTCCTTAGATCTACAAGGATTTATATTGGAGAAGGAGAACTGACCCTAGTCCCTCAGCACAATAATATAGGAGGCCCTGGACAGGGCCCAACAGGCAAGAAGGCAATCCACCCACATTGCCAAGCATCAACCAAAGGGACACCCACCAACCGCAACTATCCTGAATGAGGGCTGAGTATTGCCAGCAGAGTACATCCCAATTGCACAAGTGCAAGAAAGAGATGTCAGGGTCAAGGGTAACGCCAATATTTCTTAACACAGTCCTATGCAGCCGTCTATGCAGCCATCGAAGTTCACAATGAGATCTGCCAATAAAGCTCTTTGTTTCTTGGGTCCTAAAACAAGCATTTCTGTTGTTCTTTAGTTTAAAAGCAAGAGGTTCTCTGTCATCCACTTCCTAATAGCTGAAACACATGCTTCCAAAGAAGCTAATTTTTGAAAACAACATATAGGAATCCCATTTTGAGATGCGAGGTAACACAGTCATTTTTATATGTGACCGAGGTGGAAGAACGTTTAATCTTAATAAGGTTGCTATTGTAAGCTTTTCCTGGTTCAACTTTTCTCCGCCTGGAACGAGTCTGGAACAAAATTGTACTAACTACTCTGGTTATGCTATTGTCAGACTCCACCATGCTAGCAGCCTGGCTAACAGCCTGCAGCCTGTCCTGCACCCTATCTCATGGTGAGGCTATAGGAGTGGAGACTCCTGTCAATGTTACTAGATTAAAGCCAATCAGTCATGCTATTCAGCTGATCAGACCTGCCTATTTCTAGGCGAGTCCCAACAATAAAGCCATTTATCTACAAACTCTACCTCCTGCGACGGGCAGAACTCCATTTTCAGCCAGCAATTGAGTTGCGCAAATCTGCTATAGAGCTCGTCAATAGCCCTAGTTGGGAGGGGCTCAGAGACAATTACTCAATGCTGACACATTTCTAGCTAGTTTAGATGCTGATGCTATGTTCTGCTTTGTAACCTATTGACTGTTTCATCCTAACGTCCTTGGTGCCAATGTGAATAACAATATCTCTGTACTCTCTATACTTGCCAGTTTAGACTTTGCTAGCACCAACCCCAGATTTGCGGCTACTTCAGTGGCTCTGCCCCCCGGTAAACAGTGTACGATCGCTGACTGATTCTTTAGGCTAATACTTTAGGCTAATAGCTTGGGGAGCTGTGCCAGGGGGCTAACAACATTATCCTGGCCTGACATTTGGTCTGCAGCCGAGCCTCTAACTGTGCTATCTATAACTGAAGACGATACTTCTCCGTGTTGTAGCTTCAACAATCCCAATGGTATGGCATAATATTGCTATTTAGCTTCGGGTGTTCAGGGGTGAGTAGTTCCGTTAATTATGTCCAAAAAGAGTCCCAGTGTAAAAACGTTTTAAAAAAATCTACAGATAAAATATTACATTGGTAAACTCAAAGTACATTACATTAAAAAAGTTTGGCAGGTAGCCAGCTAGGTAACAGCAATCTGCATACAGCACGTCAACAATCCCACAATGCAACTACAACAGATAGTTATAGGCTGCAAAGTAAACGGTTTTTGGCACACTGTAATTCATCAATGATGAATATAAAATGCATGTATTGACAAGAGAGTTGCTATGACATGGCATAGATGTATACATGAAAGATAACGATAAAAACATTCAAAAACCTAAAATAAAATAAAAACATAAAAACAAAAAACAAATATTAAAAGAGAGAGAAGAATTGACAAAAATGTAGGTTGTCATGGTCCCAGCCTGCTGGAGCCGTTCTGTTCTGTGTTTTCTGTGTGTCTGTGATTTGTCATGTCCTTGTTTGGTATTTCCTGTTCTTGTTTCAGTATCATTTTAGTTCTTTCACCTGTGTTTTGGCCCCATCTATTTCTGTTCTCCTCGTTAATCAGTGTATTTAGTTCAACCAGTTTCTCCCTGTCTTTGTTGGGCCATTGATGTTTGTTTGCTGCCTGTTGCCGTTTGTTTGCTGTCCGTCTGTTCCTGGTCCATGTTTGATCTTTGCCCGTTCGCCTAGATTAAATTTGTTCTGTTGTTAGTAGTGCACGGCACTCGGTTTTGTTTTGTTTTTGCACTATTAAAGGATTTAGCTGCACTCCTGCGTTTGCCTCCATCTCCCTCCTTGGATTCCCTGCACAACCTTCGCATATGGCTTGTTGATGTGTGCGAAAATAGCGATATGTCCCTAAACGAGTACTTTTTTCTGTGTGTGTTATCATCTGTTTTGAGTACAAGTGACGGGTGAGCGGATACCATGGGGCCTTGCAGCAGTAAAAACTATGCCTCCCTGCCAGATCCACTGATCGGACCATTAAAGATAATGGTGGATAAGTGGGGCTTGGATGTTGGTGGTATTGTGGCACAAGTATCTGATTTTCCATTAAAGGGAACATTTTAGTGTGGCTAAGTTAAACAAATGTAAAAGAAAGGGAAGTAAGAAAGGGAAGAAAGATTAAGTAAAGTGTGATAACTATGGTTAGTGGGAGAGCGAGGCTGAGAGGACAGAGAGTGGTAGTAAAAAGATAATGGTAAGGAAAGTGTGACAGAGGGTGATGAGGTAGTGAAGAAAAGGAATAGCAATAGAGAGATTGATGAGCGTGACATTCCACCTCCTTACTGTACTCCAATCTTTGCAGCTCCTGTACAAGCATCGGTCCCGGGCCCATCTCTATCTCCAACCCAGGCACCGCCCCTGCCACTCCTCTACCCGAAGCTGGGAAACCTCATGTTCTACCAGATCCTGATGATCGGCCGATCCTGACCAGGCTTTCATTCTGGCTCCATTGGTGGCTTACCCTAGCCCACAACCATGGCCAGCCCAAGGACAGACTGGCCATAACAAATGGATGCCTGAGGTCAACATCCAAAAGACTTGGAGACAGAATGAACTGAAGGACATTGCTAATGAGATGCCAGATCACTCCAAGAACTCTGCTGAGTTCGGGATTCACATGATCAAGTTGGTGCGCATGTACAAGCCATCAGGAGCAGAGGTTGCACACATCACGTGTTCCAGGATGAAACTGCGCTGCGCAGACATCCAGGAGGGGTTCAATGAGGGCCTTCTCTGGTCTACAGAAGGAGTATACCAAACGCAACTTACTCTTCTCCTGAAGAAAATAGACTGCCTATCCTACAGTCACTGATTGGGCTGCGATCCGCAGTTGTGTACAGGGTCTGATCAGCTTTGAGTATTATAATAACTGTAACAGCCTGCTAAAGGCTTCCTTGGTGCATGGCCTCCAGCCTGCTTTGAGCAAAACGGTGAAACTTAATTACATTGCATGGGAGACAGTACCTTTACCAACTGTGATTGAACATTGTAAACATGCGAAACAGCAGCAGCAGTCTGCTGATAACAAGGCTGTATCCAAACAAGAAAAGGAAAACTGCAAGCTCCAGACTGCTCATGTATTACCAGGTACAAGGTCAGCAATTTGGTGGAAAGGGGGGAAGAACCTCACATTTCAATGGCAAAGAAAGATCAGGTTAGCTGGGAGGATGTTGGCCCCTTGCTGGAAACTGTGCTGGATGTGAATGATTGGATTACCATGACAGATGGTTCTAAATTCTCCCCCACGTTGCATGTTTGGTGTGATCCATTCTATTGGGCTGCCCTGGCCCAGTGGGGTGTTCATGGTGTTGACAGACCTATGCTTTTATTGCAGATGATCTCATTGCCAATGGTTAATTGCTTTGGGGTATTCCTGATACACTGTGGGCTACAGTTAAATTGGATATTGGAAAAAGTAAAGGTGTTCAGCCACTCACAGTCACACCCAAATCCACGTTCAGTCCCAGTAGGGACCAGTACCCTCTTAGTAAGGAAGCTGAAGAAGGAATTTGTTATGTGTGTGTGTGTGTGTGTGTGTGTGTGTGTGTGTGTGTGTGTGTATGTTGTCTCTCTCTGTTCCATACCCAGGTGTGGTGAGTTGCTGCTGATGACGTGGGCAGGGCCTTCAATCCAGTCATCGATCCCCACCAGCCAATCCCCAGCAGCTTGCCGCCCTATAAAGACATTCAGTTTGTTTGTTTAGGTCTTTGTAGAGAATTGAGAGTAAGTGTGAGACTTGTTTGTATGTGTAAACCTTCTTGTCCCAGACCTGCATGGAGTAGGGTTAGGTAGATACCCTGGGGTTTACATACACCTGTAGGTAACCCACTGTTATTTACACTAGGTTAGATGCCATCGGCTGTCGCCCAGTGGTTTTTAGCAGTGAGGTAAGTTGTGTGCTAGGTTAGCTTGTGGCAGACAGATTTAGAGGTGTAGGGAAGCTCAGGGTCTTTATGTATTATATCTTTGTTTTGACAGACTGTTGGCACTACCCTGCTCCTGTAACTTTCACCTGCTGCCCTCGTTCCCTTGTTGAACTGTTGTTTATTTGTTCTTTGTTATATAAATTGTTACAGACAATAAAACCCCAGCAGATAATGTCTATATGGTTGTCTTGATTCTCCTTGTTCCACCTTCGGCTAGGACACTCACCCCTTTTAAGTAGGCCCTTATCCAGTGTGCGCGATCTTGGGTGGTTGTGTTCTCCTCACCCATGAGCCTTTGAAGGGGGCGTAACAGAATTGCTATTGTTCATGATCCCCTGCGAGGGAGGGATGCCATAATACTGTGCCGTGATTCTCCATGTAACACTGCCATCCTTCCTGTTTATAAAGCTAATGGGGATTGGTAATTTGTTCAAAATCTTAGACCTATTAATGAAGTAATACATGCTCGCTCCCCTGTCGTTCTTATCTGATGTTCCGCCAGCCGCAAATTGGTTCAGAGTTATTGATTTGGCCAATGCATTTTTCAGTATTCCTTTGGCAAATAATCTCCACAAAGGGTTTGCCTATACATTCCGTGGGAAGCGATGGACCTGGACTGTCCTCCCTCAGGGGTATGCTGAGTCTCCGACAGTGTTCTCTGCAGCGCAGAGATATTACCTGAAATTAGTGGAGGCAAGTGGGTAAAAGCATTTCCATGCAAACATGCCACAGCCATTGCTGTTGCAAAGAGTTTGATCTGGGAAATTATTCCCAGATGGGGCCTACACTGCAAAAACAATTGCCAATAGGACAAGACAATTTACCTATATTTGAGGAGATATTTGCTTGAAATAAGTGAAATTATCTGCCAATGGAACAAGACAAACTACACGATATTCAAAGCATATTTTCTAAAAGCATTATAATCTAGCATTTTAGGAATATAACTTATTTTAAGGATGGTAGGGTTTTTAACCTGAAAATAAAATATATATATTTGGTAAGCCATATATTTTTTGCAGTGTACCATCAAATACAGACAATGGCTCCTATTTTGTAAATAGTGTAATTGAATATATCTCCACTATTCTGCAGACAGATCTACGCACACATTGTAGCTATCATGCAGTAAGCGGGAGCTTGGTTGAGAGAGCTAATCAGACTCTAAAAACCAAACTGACCAAATTGATTGAGTTGTCACGGGTAACAGTGATGCCACTTGCCTTAATGTATATGCGAGGCAGATAGAATCGCTCTACGGGTCTTTCTCCTCATGAAGTGCTTACAGGCAGACCAATGAGGATGATCACCACTCCTTTCTCACAGAATAGACTGATGTTGCAGGGCTGCGATGACGAGATGGTGAATTATTGCGCTTGCACTTAACAATGTGTTGAAGTCTATTTTTACTAGGTGAAAGGAACCCTGTCTGTGCCAAAAGGAGGACCACTCCACAATATCCAACCAAGTGTCTGGGTTTTCATAAAGGCCACTGCAGGAAGGTGCCATATGAACCCGATGACGATGTATCAGCTGATGCCAGGACAATGACTGCCATGATGGCTGTGGAGTAGCGAGGAGGGCTTACTGAAAGTCACGTTCATTGCCTTCATTGCCAGTATTGCTGTTTCTGCCATTATCTGGACCATGGAGGCTGGGGGCAACAACGGAGATCCTTGAGGAACCAACAACAGCAATATAGTCCAACGGCAGGACTTAATAGCCTCCTCAGCGCAAGCCCATGCTTGCAAATAACAGCCACCCCTGCCGTTACTGGAGGACCGCAGAACTGCATGATTGGGCAACTGCCCACGGGAAACGCTGATGTGGATACTGATGAACCACATGCTGTTCTCCCACTTAACCTCACTTATACCTACACTGATCCAGACAAAATGAACATGAATGTTATGTGGTTTTACAGGGGATCAATGTGAAGGACATGGATGACAACTGTAAAGAAATCAAGTAAACATTACTATTTGTATAATCATTGCTTGCTGAAATTATTTTGGTGACATAAATAATAAAAATATTTCTCGCCTCCCATTCCTTAGGATATAGGAAGAAATGCTTATGCATTCATAAAAATGTTTTGATAGTTTATCATGTAATCAATATTAGTTTAATGATGATTAATAGTAGGAGATATTTTTGGGATAATAATCTGTTGCTCTTGCTAGGAATGTATGATTTATTTTCTACTGTTTCTGTTGGAACAGGTTGGAACAGTGTCAAGGGCGATAGCGTGTGTTGTGAAGCAGAAGGACACGGGTTCACGCCCACTCTGAGCCCCACCATGGGTGCGGACCGACAGCGGAGGAAGAATAACTGTTAAGCAGCACCACGTTGACAACGAGCTACATATTCAAAAGGTCAGAATCACATTAGACTAGCCTAGCAGAAATGAAAGAAGGTACTGCTGCACATGTTTACTAAATATACAATACAAAATGTGATCGTTTAATCTTGCATTAGCAGCAGCCATTTATCATAGTTCAGATATGTCTGATATCGTCTACTAGCTAAGGCAATGCAATCGTCAATATTATTGGTAAAGTTCACAAGCTAGCAAATTCGCAGATGAAGTAGGAGAGGCAGCTAGATCCATCAGAGTGGATCACCTCCCTTGGCATTTTTCGTGTTTTGTTGCCTAACAAACTGGAATTAAGATGGATTGTTTTGAGGATTTGCATCATTCAATTTACAGAACATGCCCACAAATTTGAAGATGTTTTTATTTTTTTTATTGTGAAGCAAACAACAAATAGGACAAAATAACAGAAAAAGTCAATGTGCATAACTATTCACCCCCTAAAGTCAATACTTTGTATAGACACCTTCTGCAACAATCACAGCCCCAATTCGCTTTGGATAAGTATGAGCTTGCCACATCTTACCACTGGGATTTTTGCCCATTCCTATTTGCAAAACTGCTCCAGCTCCTTCAAGTTTGTTTGTTTGTGCTTGTGAACAGCAATCTTTAAGTCTGACCACAGATTTTCTATTGGATTGAGGTCTGGGCTTTGACTAGGCCATTCCAACACATTTACATGTTTCCCCTTAAACCACTCAAGTGTTGCTTTAGCAGGGTGTTTGGGGTCACTGTCCTGCTGGAAGGTGAACCTCTGTCCTAACCTCAAATCAAGCACAGAGCGGTACAGGTTTTGCTCAGGAATATCTTTGTATTTAGCACCATCCATCAATATTTGGTACAGAAACCTTTGTTTGCAATTACAGAGATCATACATTTGCTGTAGTTCTTGACCAGGTTTGAACACACTGCAGCAAGGATTTTGGTCCACTCCTCCATACAGACATTCTCCAGATCCTTCAGGTTTCGGGGCTGTTGCTGGGCAATATGGACTTTCAGCTCCCTCCAAAGATTTTCTATTGGGTTCAGGTCTGGAGAATGGCTAGGCCACTCTAGGACCTTGAGATGCTTCTTACGGAGCCACTCCTTAGTTGCCCCGGCTGTGTGTTTTGGGTTGTTGTCATGCTGGAAGACCCAGCCACGACCCATATTCAATGCTCTTACTGAGGGAAGGAGGTTGTTGGACAAGATCTCGCGATACATGGCCCCATCCATCCTCCCCTGACTACTGTGCTGTCGTCCTGTCCCCTTTGCAGAAAAGCATCCCCAAAGAACGATGTTTCCATCTCCATGCTTCACGATTGGGATTGTGTTCTTGGGGTTGTACTCATCCTTCTTCCTCCAAACATGGCGAGTGGAGTTTAGACCAAAAAGCTCTATTATTGTCTCATCAGACCACGTGACCTTCTCCCATTCCTCCTCTGGATCATCCAGATGGTCATTGGCAAACGTCAGACGGGCCTGGACATGCGCTGGCTTGAGCAGCGGGACCTTGCGTTCACTGCAGGATTTAAATCCATGATGGCGTAGTGTGTTACTAATGGTTATCTTTGAGACTGTGGTCCCAGCTCCCTTCAGGTCATTGACCAGGTCCTGCCGTGTAGTTCTGGGCTGATCCCTCACCTTCCTCATGATCATTAATGCCCCACGAGGTGGGATCTTGCATGGATCCCCAGACCGAGAGAGATTGACCGTCATCTTGAATTTCTTCCATTTTTTTTATAATTGCGCCAACAGTTGTTGCATTCTCACCAAGCTGCTTGCCTATTCTCTTGTAGCCCATCCCAGCCTTGTGCAGGTCTACAATTTTATCCCTGATGTCCTTACACAGTTCTCTGGTCTTGGCCATTGTGGAGAGGTTGGAGTCTGTTTGATTGAGTGTGTGGACAGGTGTACTTTATACAGGTGACTAGTTTAAACAGTTGCAGTTAATACAGGTAATGAGTGGAGAAGAGGAGGGCTTCTTAAAGACAAACAAACAGGTCTGTGTGACCCGGAATTCTAACTGGTTGGTAGGTGATCAAATACTTACGTCATGCAATATAATGCAAATTAATTATTAAAAAAATCATACAATGTCATTTTCTGGATTTTTGTTTTAGGTTCCGTCTCATACAGTTGAAATGTACTTATGGTATAAAGTACAGACCTCTATATGCTTTGTAAGTAGGAAAAACTGCCAAATCAGCAGTGTATCAAATACTTGTTCTCCCCATTGTATTATAACCCATCCTCTAGATCAGGGGGGTCCAATGCAGGTCCTGGAGAGCTACCATCGTTTAGGTATTCACTCCCCAGCCAGCCTAGAGCAGCCAACGCCTGTTCTACTCCCTGTGCCAGCTCCAAGGCAACGGCTTCCCCCTGCTGAACAGAAGCCGCAGCCAGTTCCCCCTGCTGCCCTGAAACCGCAGCCAACGCCTGCTATATGTCCGGTGCCAGCTCCAAAGCGCCGTCTTTCCCCTGCAACTCCCGGGCAGCAGGGGGCGCTGGCTGCAACTCCCGGGCAGCAGGGGGCGCTGGCTGCAACTCCCGGGCAGCAAGGGGCGCTGGCTGCAACTCCCGGGCAGCAAGGGGCGCTGGCTGCAACTCCCGGGCAGCAGGGGGCGCTGGCTGCAACTCCCGGGCAGCAGGGGGCGCTGGCTGCAACTCCCGGGCAGCAGGGGGCGCTGGCTGCAACTCCCGGGCAGCAGGGGGCGCTGGCTGCAACTCCCGGGCAGCAGGGGGCGCTGGCTGCAACTCCCGGGCAGCAGGGGAAAGACGGCGCCTTGGAGCTGGCACCGGACATATAGCAGGCGTTGGCTGCGGTTTCAGGGCAGCAGGGGGAACTGGGTGCGGCTTCTGTTCAGCAGGGGGAAGCCGTTGCCTTGGAGCTGGCACAGGGAGTAGAACAGGCGTTGGCTGCTCTAGGCTGGCTGGGGGCTCCGCCACTGGTGGTGAGAATAGATATGGCGGGTCGTGAAAGCCCCACCAGTCTTCACACCTACCGCCAGCCGGGAGGTCTTCTACCTCCATTCCTCCCAATGTAAGCGGCAACATGGGGTTGTTGTACCACCCCTCCGGGGTTGGCAGCCGTGCCTTAGGACCCTCCGCTTGCCGCCATAGCTCCCCCCCAAAATTTTCTTGGGGGTGACTCCCCGCAGGCCGGTTTCGTCGCCTGTGACGTCTTGTCCTCCTTTTGGTGCGCTGGGCTGGCCAGGTGGGCAGCTGTTGACAGTAGGGGTTCTCCTCCACCTAAGTGTCGCTGTCAGGCCAACCAAGGAGTTCCCCTACCGTCCATCTCTGCTGTGTCTTTGTTTGGTGGATCATTCTGTCACATGGCTGGTAGTAGGAGGACACAGGCGCAGAGACGTAGTGGTGGTAATCCATTGTACTTTATTAAAATAAAAGAAACCAAACTGAAAGCAGCTTACCGTGACTTGGGTATAGGCTAAGGAGCAACAACAAACCATAATGATCCACCCAGAGTGTGGACCAACATTCATCTAAATGGGTTCCCCAATTGGAGGCAACGATCTGCACCTGCCTCCAATTGGGGAGACCAAACTTACATAGAGATGCTTAGAGGCATCTCTTTTTGTCCTGTCCTGACCATGGCCCCAGCTCTGTGAAGAGATGGCTAGGGGCATAGCCAGGACGTGACATTATTAGTAAAGAGTTGGATGCTCGGGCCCTTAAAACCAAGGATCAAGTCCGTAATCTTGGTGTTCTGATAGACTCAGACCTCACATTTACCAGTCATAACAAATCGGTCACCAAAACAGCATTCTACCATCTGAAAAATATATCCAGAATCAAAAGACTGGTGTCCCAAAAAGACCAAGAGAAGCTCATCCATGCTTTGATCTCTAGTAGGGTTGACTACTGTAATGTCCTCTTAACTGGACTCCCTAAAAAGACTGTAAAACAGCTGCAGCTCATTCAGAATGCAGCTGCTAGAATGTTAACCAGGACTGAGAGTACCGAGCACATCACTCCGGTTCTTAAATCTTTGCATTGGCTTCCGGTCAGTGACAGAATAGACTTTAAAGTGGTTGTTTTAGATTATAAATCTCTGAATGGTTTAGGACCCGCATACATTTCTGATATGTTTCAAGAATATAAACCGAGCAGGGCTCTAAGATCCATGAACTCAGGTCAGCTAGTAGAGCCCAGAGTCCAAACTAAACATGGAGAAGCTGCGTTTAGCAGTTATACTGTACACAACTGGAATAAACTACCAGAAGATCTTAGACGTTCACCAAATATGTCGATTTTTTAATCCTGGCTAAAAACACTTCTCTTTTCAAGTGCCTATGACTGAGCTGTCAACATAGCTTCCGATGTTTTATATTCTATTACTATTTTATTATTCTGTGTTATAGTTTTTCTAGCTTTCTATGTTTTATATTTTATCTCTATTTTATTATTCTATGCTTTATTATTATGCTGTATTTTATATTTCTTTTAATTTATTGTGTTATTAAATGTACATCCTGCTATATTTTACCAATTGTAATGCAAGTTCTGGTGCTATCAGAGGAATAACCTCTGTGTAAACTGTTTTTGATTCTAATGCATTATTTCTATTTTCACTGTAAAGCACATTGTATTGCTTATATGTATGAATTGTGCTATATAAATAAACTTGCTTGCTTGCTTTTGTCAATTGCTCTGTGTACCTCCTCTTTGGCACTGGATGCTAATTGCATTTTGTTGTACTGTACTTATACTCTTCAATGACAATAGTTTAATCTAATCTAATGTTTGAGAAGAAATTGTAAGACATTTTGATTGCATTCCTGATATTGACCCAGAAGGAAGAGGAATATGTTTAAGGTCCATTCTCACTCTTTAAGGTGTGGTCCACTGCTCTCCTGAGTAAGTCAGATTAACTGGTCATACTCACTTCATCATCATCATCATCACCCATATAGCTGTGGTATGAGTACAGAGCAAATGCTAGAGGGAGAACATGTTACACTAGTTTCATGTCTAGATAAAGTGGATCTACTACTGATATAAACTCCTGAATGCACAGATGCACAAAGGTGATGTCTTTCTATTTGTACAGCCCAGATTCCTCTTCAAAGATCTCTGTGCACAATGCTGACAACTCAGTTATGTCAATACCACACTCTTTCAGATACACCTCAAAGAAGATTAACTTTCCCTTCTGCAGCTCTTAGAAAGACAGCTGTGCCAGTTTGAGGACCAGCTCTTGGTCTGACTGAAAGAGTTGCTTTGGGTCTGTCTTTGTTGTACGTTTTGCTCTTCACTCTTATTTGATTGAGCGAAAGAGTGAAATCATGGGTTGGACATGGGAAATCATGAGTTTTTTCTAGACTTTTTTCAGTCTGGGTCTAAAGGACAGTGGCTGATATCCAGCCAAATACTAGCATGTGACCCATAATTTGCAGATTTCTGAATATTTTATGTGATCGAATATTTTTTCTTGCCATGTCCTGATTTTCTTCCTGAAGTACTCCTCCTTTTGTGACTTATTGAACCCTTGTAACTTTGTCACGAGGTCAGCACATTCAGGAGGGATCTGATTATCTGCTGCAGGTTGTGTGTTCCGACAGTGGAGAACAGATGAAAGCAGATTCCCTTTCATGAGGTTTGTCAGCAAATTGTCCACGAATAGTTTTTGCAGTCTAGAGCAGTGTTTCTTAATCTGGGTCCTGGGGACCCAAAGGGCTGCAAGTTTTAGTTTTTGCCCAAGCATTCACACACCTGATTCAAATTAAAGATTTGATGATAGGTTGATTACATCAATCAAGCATGTAAGTGGTGGGGCAACATTTGAATCAGGTATGTTATTGCTAGGTCAAAAACAAGGGTAGTATTACCTCTCTTGCCCCATCTTTTGTTCGAAGCGAGAGATTAGCAGTATACAAAACGTTCACCCACAAATGAGGAATGGTTCAGTAAGCTATACAACCAAAGTATATTCCATCCTTTGCAGTTGATGAGACTTGCATGCAAAGGTTTTCTTTTCAAATGAAAGGAGTCTAGGATATTACCAGAGCAATTACAGAGAATATGACAAGTAAGCTACACTGAACAAAATTATAAACGCAACACTTGTTTTTGCTCCCATTTATCATGATCTGAACTCAAAGATCTAAGACTTCCTCTATGTACACAAAATGCCTATTTCTCTCAAATATTGTGCATCTATACTGAACAACTATAGACCTCTATCAAATCTCCCATTCATAGCCTTCAATCAACTCAGCAATTTTGGGATCTCAAGCGGTCTCTTAGACATATTACAATCAGGCTTCTGACTTCACCACAGTACTGAAACAGCTCTGATAAAAGCTTTAAATGATATACGGCTGAATAATGATTAGAATAAAATAACAGATCTGGTTCTATTAGGCTACATTGCTGTATTTGACAATGTAGATCATAGAACACTTCTAGACAGGGTGGAAAATTGTGTAGGACTCTCCAGGACAGGTTCAGGTCTTTTTTAAATGGCCAGAGTTGCTTTGTCATCATTGGAAATCATGAATCTGATATTGTGGCTATGACATGCATAGTTCCCCAGAGATCAGTTCTCGTGCCGCTTCTATTCCATCTCTATATGCTAGCTCTGGGCTAGCAACATTAACTACCATAACTATGCAGATGACACTCCAATATATGGAGTGGATAAAAAGGCTACACACCCCTGCTAGAATACCAGGTTTTTCTGATGTAAAAATATGAGACAAAGATACATCATGTCGGAACTTTTTCCACCTTTAATGTGACCTACAATGTGAACAATTCAATAGAAAAACGTATTGCCGCACATCCCAGGAGTACCAGGCTCGAAAGACTCGTTGCTGTCCCTGCCCAAAGTGCTCCTGGTTGTTTTGCAGCTCAAGACAATACCCAACACTTCCAGCTGCCATTCTACTGCCACCCCCGTGTTGTCCCTGTCCTTGTCCATCAGGTCATGCTTCTGACCTGGACTAGGCTTAAATGTCTCTAGACTCAGCCTACAGTGGATTTAAAATGTCTACACACCCCTGTTAAAATGACAGGTGTTTGTGATGTAGTTTTTCCACCTTTAATGTGACCTATAACATGAACAATTCCATTGAAAAACAAACTGTTTTCTTTGAGAGGGAAAATGAACAATTCACAATAACCTGGTTGCATAAGTGCACACCCTTGTAGGATCTGAGCATTAACAACTACAATATGAATGTATGGTTCATTAGAAGTGAATGTGCCTAGATATTGAGAATAACAGAAAGTTAAGATTCTCCCTGTTGGTTGCGCTCTGGTAACCACAGGAATGTTTACATTGACCATTTGGTGTGGGGGTTAGTGTCTTGGCTTTGCTAGGTAAACACGCTCCTCAAGGTATTTAACAGCTTGTACCCCACATTACAGTGGAGAGAGTAGAGAGAGACAACGAGAGTAGGGAAGAGTGTGAGCCTGTAACATCATGTGCTAATAGACTATCAATATGCTGCAATAAACATTTAATACACTCTCCCTTGACAACCGAGTACACAAGTTATTATTACTACCAGTATACGACATGGCTGATTTCTAACACCCTTAAACATATACTTTGTTGAAGCACCTTTCGATTTTATTGCAGCACTGTCTTTTTGGGTAGGAGTCTATTAGCATGGCATATCTTGACATTATGGCTATATTTGCCCACTCTTCTTTGCAAAAGCACTCCAAATCTGTCAGATTGTGACTACATCTACTGTGCACAGCCCTCTCCTGCAGATCACTCCACAGATGTTCATTTGGATTCGGGTCTGGGCTCTGGCTAGACCATTACAAAATATAAATGTTCTTCTGGTGAAGCCATGCATTTGTGGATTTGGATGTGCTTTGGGTCGTTGTCATGCTGAAAGGTGAACTTCCTCTTCACCTTCAGCTTTCTAACAGACATTTGGTTTTGTGCCAAAATTGCTTGTTAATTGGAACTGTTCATAATTTCCTCCGCCCTGTATAAGGCCCCGGTTCCAGCTGAAGAAAAACAGCCCCAAAGCATGATGCTGTCCTCACCATGCTTCACTGTAGGTATAGTGTTCTTTAGGTGATATGCAGTGTTGTTTCTGCACCAAACATACCTTTTGGTGCAGAAACAACACTGCATATCACCTAAAGAACACTATACCTACAGTGAAGCATGGTGAGGACAGCATCATGCTTCACTGTAGGTATAGTGTTCTTTAGGTGATATGCAGTGTTGTTTCTGCACCAAACATACATTTTGGAATATTCTATTATGGGCAATAATGGCTTTTGCTCTGATATGCAACTAAGAAAATATCAGGAAAATCCTACTGTGACAGCTGACCTTTGTGATTAATCAGAGTCACTTTAAATGATGGCAGGCGTGTAATGACTTCTATTTAATGAGTTTGAATTTGATTGGTTAATTCTGAACACAGCCACATCCCCAGTTATAAGAGGGTGTGCACACTTATGCAACCAGGTTATTGAAAGGTTTTTGTTTCTCATTTTCCCCCCTTGTAGATTTCAATTTGTTTTTCAGTTGCAATGTTCACATTATAGGTGACATAAAGTTCTTTGTAATAGTGAGAACCGCCACCTGCAGTACCCTCTAGTGTACCAACAAGGTAAAATAATGTTGCGCTCCTTTCCTTATCAGATAATGGTTCTGATATAAGGTCTACAATAATTTTATATGTAGAAATGTATTGGCTTCAGCAATTTAAATTATAAGAAATTTACTTTAATGAAGTTTGATTTGATTGAAATAAAATGCATTCTTAGAGAGATGTTTGTTATTGAACAAAAATATAACTGCAAAATCTAAAGTGTTGGCCCCATACGCTGAAAGAGATAAAGATTATTTCCCTAAAATGTGTTTACTGGTAGTGGGAATTTTTGTTTTGCAAATCTAATCCATCACCCTGACAGGTGTGGCAGAAATTGTTACATGTTGGGTTTATATTTTTCTTAATTGTGTTTCTGATTAATTTGTTTCTGATCTTCTCAAACACTAACGCCAACCAAAATGAGACTTACACTATTAACTGAAACTCTTCAAATTGGAGAGGTTTGTGTGCCAGAATTGATGAAGTTTGAGAAGATCAGAAACAAAGTAATCTGAAACACAATGAATACAAATATAGAAAAACAATTTGGGTCTTACTCAAGGACAGAATTATAGATATTTTACCTACCCAGATAATGGGAGAGTTGATCTAGTAACTGTTTGGGTACTAGGGTAGGGTACAACCTTTTACGACAGCTTTGGCAACACATTAAGCTATTTATTGGTAACACAAACATTCAAACCTTTATTGGTAACACATTAACAGATTTCCTGAAGTTAAAAAGACAAATGGAAAAAATTGCAATAATCTGAAGAATCAGTAACATATATAATAAATATTTTCTACAGAAGAAACCCAAACTCAAAAAGAGAATAAGAACATAAACAATATACAGACAGAGCTGTAAAGAAAATAATTGAATAAGGATTTCAAAGAGAGCAACTAAGAAAATAGTTAAATTAATACTAAAAATAGCAGGTAAGTTCAGGTTGTCTAGATGGATGATATGTTATTATTTTGCACACAATTATAATTGTGTAGGTACCTTAAGAACACAATAAAAGATTAAAAAACGATAATCCTGTTTTAAAAAATTCCAGGACAGTGCGTAAATGCAAATAAAAACAGAATGTGCAAATCATTTATCCATGTATTTAATTGAAAATAGTTCAAAGATAACATCAACTGTTGAAACTGAGAAATGTTATTGTTTTTGGATAAATAATGCACATTTTGAATTTGATGCCAGCCACAGATTTCAAAAGAAGTTGGGACAGGGGCATGTTTACCACTGCGTTGCATCACCTCTCCTTTTAACAATAATCTATAAGCACTGAGATTATTGTTAAAGGGACTCAGGAGAACACTTGCTGTAGTTTTGAAAGAGAAATGTATCCCCATTCTTGTGTGATATAGGATTTCTGCTGCTCAACAGTTTGGATTCTCTGTTGTATTTCTCTCTTCATATTGAGCCAAATGTTTTCAATTGGCAAAAGGTCTGGATTTAAATGCATTGTCTTGTTGAAATAAGTAATTTCGATCGAACATCTCTGACCGAACATCTCGGCATTGATTGCGATCGAACATCTCTTGAGAGATCTGAAAATGGCTGTGCGTTGATGTGCCCCATCAACCTAACAGAGATTGAGAGAATCTGCTGAGAAAAACTTGAGAAACTCCTCAAATACAGGTTTGCCAGGATTGTAGCATCATACCAAAGACTCAAGGCTGACAAATTTGCTTCAACAAAGATTTGAGTGAAGGGGTCTGAATAATTATGTAATTGTGAAACTTTAATTTTTTTTATACATTTGCAAAACTTCCTAAAGCCTGTTTTTGCATGTTGTTTTAGATTGAGTGTTTGTGTTGATTGATGAGGAAAATAAATATTGAATCAAAGCTGTAGCATAACAAAATGTGGAAACAGTGAAGGTCTGATACTCTAGCATCCACTGTATAACACATGAACCCTACTAGATTCTGCTCACTTTGGTTAGAAATGTGCCACGAGATCTGAGCTGCAATATTCCATCAAGACAAGACACACCCACTCAGACCACATCCTGTTGTCTATATCTGTAAAGGAAGCTTTTTGACAGAAACATGAATGACTTCAAGTGTTGCACACCACTTTATTGATAAGGAAACACCCAGTGTATGTGTCAGTTGCATCCATTTAGGCTGTTATTAATTTCAAATTGCTAAGGAGCTTAATAGCTGTATTATAACATGTTTAAGTATACTATTAGACTTGTAAACAATAATAAGTATATCAGTCAGTAAATAAATAACATTTATTTTGAATATTTGGTATTATTTGTCATTATTTTCCATTTTATACCATGTATGTCATTAAAATATACATTATAACGCTTACACAATACACAAATAACCTCTGTCTTATATTTGCCCCTATTTGGAAGTATTTGGTGAGTATGCGCCGTGGATACGTTACCCACGCAGTTACGCGCATCGCCCAATCGAGGGCAGCGCTGAGCAATTTGCCGCAGACAGGGTTTTGGAGCGCTTCTCTTTGCACTGAACTAATCGCACTGGAGAAAAACGTTGTAGTAGGCTACAGAAGGTTGATAGATACAGGGAGACTTGAGCAAGCAACCACCCTGGTCGCTCGCCTGCCTTCCTTATCGAATCATATATATATCCACTGCCGTACAAAGGCCATATTTTAATTGTTGGCAGCGCAGCAAGAAGATACATATTTCGAAAGAAATTACATATCGCAAAGGAGGTCATATCAAGCAAAGGAGCAGCCGAGAAGCACGAGATACGTAGAAATGGCTGCGACAACCTGTACAAGATTCACGGACGATTTTCAGCTATACGAAGAGCTGGGAAAGTAAGCTTGTTTGTTTTGATCATTTGCATGAAACATTTGCAAATGTTTCAAGTTGCTTGTTGTTGTAGTTGGCGTCACGGAGCTGTAGATGCGGGTTTTTGTTGTTTTGCATGGTCTTTTTCGGGGTGACAGTGGCGGCAAGGGTGACAGCTCGCTCAAAATGCGTGTGTGTAACACACACACACACACACACACACACACACACACACACACACACACACGAGATTCTGGTTCACTGCGTTCATAACAAAGAGTACTGCATCTGGTCTACGTGTCTAAAGTAAAGCGCTCAAACATGTTTTACCAACATTTATATGGTTGCCTACTCAAGTGGGCAATGAGCACTATCGCGCGTCGGTTGGCATTCTACGCCCCACTTTTCGAGTCATTCCCCTATCAGTTGGAGAAACATTGGCAGTCCGGGAGACAGTGACAGTTAGAGCTGTCAAAAAACCCTGCTCTAGGTGTGGGTGGTGGTTGAATTGAAAGTCATGTTGTTGGAGTGCTCTCAGTTTTATCGCATCTGAGCACTCTTATACTAAACAGCTGACATTTTATAATATTTAGCAGACATTGGTATTTCTAAAATAAAAGAATGTAATCAGGTATTCTAAATTATGCGTATCTATTGACCTATAACAGTTTTGCTCCAATTATCATAGCATTTGGCTAAGGGGACTGAAGCTATCTTACAGCGTATGGCCGGTGACGCCAAACAAAGTGCTGAGGGGAATGGGAACGTAAACATCAAAAAATGTGCTGCCAGTCACTGTAGAAGTGACAACATTGCACATGCCACTCACTGGTTGCTAGGCCCTTTGAACATCCGGATATTTTTTTTCCTTTTGTGTTGTTTCTCACATGAGCCTATACACGCATATTATGTAAGCTACAGTGCAAATTATAATTCATAATATAATGTCATAGTCACGTTTATTTGCGAAGTACATTTACAGTTGGACCAGAATGTTGCTAATAATGCATAATGGATGTTATCTTGAATTTGTATAGGTAATAGCTTTGTCCTCTTGGTGAGTATTGTTTAATTTATAATATTGTTGTAAAGGTAAATAGAAATCATGTTTCTGAGGGGAAACTGAGCTGGCCATAACATCACACAAATTGTCTCCTATCCTCTCAAATAAGACTGCTTTTAAAGACGTGGAGACAGAAACAAACAGATTCGGACTCATCTACAATACATTTTAGCATGGGATATTGATAGGTTTCCACATCCAATAATGTAACAATATTGCCACACTAATGAGTAATCCAATATCTAGTATTATATAGTTCTCTGTGTGTTCATCGCAAGGCTTGAAAAGGATTACACTACTAGACCAATGATACCTTGTCATTCAAAATATATGTTAGCAAGGAATGCTACAATGCGATTTTCAGCTGTTCTTCAAGTGAACCCTGATCTAAAATCCTTGATCTAAAACTCATTCATCAACATTGTGTATTCATTCATCCTTTTTATGATCACATTCCAAATGAATTCAGCTACAAAAACGCTGAAGCTTACCCAGGCCTTAAGTAGGCTTACTGTAGATCTGACTGTAGTGTTATTGCTACTGAAAGTAGGCCTTCTGTAGATTTGACTGTAGTGTTGTTGCTACTGTAGATTTGACTGTAATGTTGTTGCTACTGTAGATCTGACTGTAGTGTTGCTTTATTTACTGTAACTTGTCCTCGTTTAAATCTGACTAGTGTTGGGGCTTTATGTGAATGTAATGTTGCTGTACTTACTGTGAGTAGGCATCCTGTACATCTGTCTAGTGTTGTTACTGTTAATGGTCTGGGCTTGGTGTTAAGAGGACATGCTTCCCAATCCCAATGCCGTGTGAATGGATTTCAACATCATTTTGTGGCGAACTGGGTAGTTTTGGTCTTCTTTTTGAGTGTTCTTGTGCACAAATGTTATTCTTCTAAGTCTAGTAACCAAAGTCTACACTCTTATCAATGATTGGTCAACATGATTTTCTTTCTCTTGGTAAAAAAAGTAAACATTCATCCTTTTTTAATTTCTCAACTGAACACAGTTTGAGGAAGTAAGAACTCAAACACATTTTTGCACATTCCAAACGAATTCAGCTACAAAAACGCTGAAGCATGCCCAGGCCTTATTTAGGCCTACTGTAGATCTGGCTGTAGTGTTGTTGCTAGTGCAAGTAGGCCTACTGTAGATCTGACTAGTGTGGCTGCTACTGTAAGTAAGCCTACTGTAGATCGGACTAGTGTTGTAATTACTGTAAGTAGGCCTACTGTAGATCTGTAGATCTGACTAGTGTTGTAGCTACTGTAAGTCAATCAATCAATCAATCACATTTATTTATAAAGCCCTTTTTACATCAGCAGTTGTCAAAGTGCTTTCACAAAAACACCCAGCCTTAAACCCCAGGGAGCAAACACCAATAGTGATGAACTTCAGTGGCTAGGAAAAACTCCCTAAGAGGGCCAAATTTAGGAAGAAACCTAGAGAAGAACCAGGCTCCGAGGGGTGACCAGTCCTCTTCTGGTTGTGCCGGGTGAACATATTAAGAGTCCAAATTTTAATAGTTCAATGCATGTGGGCTAAGCCCAGAGTCTATTTAAACCTAGTCTAGATTGGAGGCAAAACCGGAGGGACAAGGACAGGGGGGATCAGCAGAGTGGCAGCTGAAATCGTCAGGTATCGTCCCGATACGCAACACAACCAGGAGGACTCTGGACAGGGACCGCAACGAGCCACGCCTGGCACTTCCCAGATGTGGGTCCAGACCTCATGTCCTCCTAAGTTTTAGACAACAGTAAACAGGAAAAATTAAGACCCTACACCCACAGCACAATCATATAGCAGCGTAAGACGTTGGGGCTGAGACAGGGGGATCCAGTGACACTGTGGCCCTATCCAGAGGAGGCCCCGGACAGGGCCCAACAGGCAGGAAATCAATCCACCCTCATTGCCAAGCATCAACCAAAGGGACGCCCACCAACCGCAACCATCCTGAATGAGGGCCGAGTATTGCCAGCAGGGCACAGCCCAATTGCACAAGTGTGCAACAGAGAGACAACAACAAGCCAGTGACTCCGCCCCCGAATGGCATTGGAGGGAGGGCATCCCAGTGGCGATGAGTAGGCCTACTGTAGATCGGACTAGTGTTGTGATTACTGTAAGTAGGCCTACTGTAGATCTGACTAGTGTTGCAGCTACTGTAAGTAGGCCTTCTGTAGATCTGACTGTAGAGTTGCTGTTGTTACTGTAAGTATGCATATTATAAGAGTTAGTGTATTATGTTACGCAAGGCCTGTTGTTGCTTTGTAGTTTTCAGTTGTAGCTTTCTGACTGTGTTGCGATGCCTGTTATGATGTCAGCTAAGTAGGGCTATGCTGGTGTGTTTGCATCTCACAATAAGAGAATTGGCCGTGAGGGAACTCTTCAGGCACAGCTGTGGTTGGTTGTTTGACTATAGGTATCAGGTACGTGTGTGCAAATTTGTCAGTATGTCTCTCCCAAATCCCCATTGAGTGTGGTGAGTGTGTGTGTGTGTGTGTGTGTGTTTGTGCACGTCAGTGCACCTCCCTCAGTCCCCAGTATATGTTTGTGCGTGTGCAGAGCTTTCTGATTTCCCAGCAGCCTTTAGTCATTCCAGCTATGTAGGGCGAGGTCCGAGTGGCCCAGGAGAACAGGGAGAGCCTGCGTCGACCCCCACTTCCCCCCAGGTCGGCTGATATGAGGGTTGAGGGAGAGTGGTTTGGGAGGGTTCCTTGTAAATCACTTCAATGTCTCTTCAGAGACATGTGGGGCGGAGCAGGCCAGACACTAATGAACAGCACTGTGTTAACACCTTGGGTCCAATAACCGGTAGTTAACTCAGTTGCGCACACGCTGGCCTTGCTCAGGGCCAGGAAGGCTGGATTTTCACCTGATACTGATAAATGTGTTGTGGTTCGGTTGTTTGCCGGATGGCAGTGTGTGACAGCGTTAGTCTGTGTGTCTGTCTGTAAGAACCCATTCATGTCTGAATGGGTCAAGTTTAATCTTTGCTTGTGCGATAACATTTTGAAAAGCATATGGTCTGCTGGAGCAGTTAGTGTAGGTAATATCACTTCAAACCAACAATGCAAGACTGCAACTCCTCTAACATCACCAAAGACCTCATAATACAACTATATTTTAGTGGTTCATTTTATGAATTTGTAAAAAAAGAATTCACAAATAGAGTTCCACTTGGTAATGCAACAATATGATAGTTATGCAATCAGTTGTACCAGCACTTCTGTAACATTTACATGGAAAAAAGAATTTTCTATAACTGATTTTGCAGCTGATATACCTTAACAAACAAAAATGTGTTTGTACCTTTACCCTTGTGAGTCACTCACAATCATTTCCTTTGCTGGGTTTGCGGTGGGGAATCCCAGGGGAACCTATTATGTAGACAAACTCATATTTTATTACTGCCATTAAAACAGCAGCCGGGGACGAAAAACAGAGGCATTGCTGTGCAGGCAGAAAACACTATTAATACAAGCCGAAATCTACTGCACACGCAAAAACAATTCTGTGAAGGTGCTGTAAATTATATTAGTAAAGACCCCCCTGCAAGACATTAAGTGAAAAAACTCCTTAATTGTAATGCCTGTGTTGTACACTATGTAAAGTGTCTCATTGAATGTTCTGTTCTTTTTTGTTTTGTCTCCAGGGGAGCCTTTTCAGTGGTGCGCAGATGTGTCAAGCTATGTACAGGGCAGGAATATGCTGCCAAAATTATCAACACCAAAAAGCTATCTGCAAGAGGTAAGCAGAAAGAAAACTCTGTGCCTTTTCTTTGTTTTCTACACATTTAGTTGCACGCTGTTTGTAAGCCTGGTTCTTGTATTTCTCAATCTCATTTGTCCTAAGGACCAGGATCCTTAATTGCTCTTGGGAGCAATTACAATACAAACCTCACAGTTTCAGACATGTCCTAATTATCAGCACAATATAGATGGCATTTATACAGGTAATATTTGCACATGAAAAAGTGTCTGCCTTTTATTTTCATGCATCCTGGACATTAATGTTAATCAGTGTCATACACATTTGGTTGCTGCTTTAGCCAAAGCCAAGGCCAAATGCCATGATCATGAGATCCACTGTTGGTCCACAATGGCAGCAGGGTGTGTTTCACGCAGCCAGTTGCACAGTAAAAATCTGCCACTGCTGTCTATGCCTCGTAATTGGAAACCCATGGAGGCTCAACTCTGCCAGGTGTCACCAGCTCACCACAACACTCAAGTGTCCCTCTTAAGACAGCCTGAGATTAGACTTCAGTCAAATAAGATTTTGAATGTTTCAAATACTTCAAGCATTTGCTTGAGCTGATTCAGATGTCCAATATGAGCAGAATTTGCATCAATGCGACTGTACTATTCATTTCATTGCACCTGGCAAGCTCTGTCAAGCACAGCTAAAATATTTGAAATGACATTGAATAGTACTTGAAAACCTCTCTGACAGAGACACGAGTGGGGTGCTTCACATTACGGTTAGTGTAGTAAACTTGCAATTCTACAGATAGGGGCCTCATATTGGCGTCTGTTAGTTTTCTCTCTGTTAGTCTGTCGGACTGCCTTTGTCTGATTGTCTTTCTGTTGGCCTCTGGCAACTGTGCTAATCTTTGACTAGTTCTAGACTGACAACACCCAGGGACATTAATCTAGGTTGTTGGGGTTCATTCCACTTTTGACTTTGTGAATTGGAAAGTGGAACTGAGTTCAACTCTCCTTTGATATACATTTCCCGAAACCTCTGGTGAAATGGTTTCTTTAACCTAGGACGTGAATATGTCTTAGATATTTAGAAGCAATTAGTTTGTCTTTTAGCTGATCTCTGGCCGTCGGTTAGCAATCAAGAACTGGCTAACAAGAACTGGCTTTTGCAAGCCGAAGGCTCTATGAGACTCTATCTCCTGTTTCTGTAATATGTAGCCCCCTGATATACAAGTGTGTCCTGTGTTGTAGAGGGTCTGGGGACGTATGTACACATAGGGAAGGCAAGGATATTACTGCCATTATCCCGCTTGCAGTACCATAGGACCCACCCTAGCTGGTCACTGCCATTGACTTGATACTGTCACTTGCCAGAAAATTTAATCAGGCCAGTGAAAGAGGGTGATAGATCGAGAGTAAATTTAACACAGTGTATCATTGTGAATTAATTATTGTATATGCATATGGACCTAGATTATGTGCTAAGATTTAAAATCTGAGGATCCATTTGCTTTTGGCTATTTGTTGTTATGACTGACTAAAAAGCCTGTTCATTGTCGTAAAGACAAGCATGTCCACAAATTCAGAGTTGATTTTATGTATTTGTTATTAACTTAATTTATTTAGTACCTATCATGGTGTGAAGATATCAAAACCATATGGTTTGGTGGGGAAAACATATGGTTTTTGAAGCACTACAGATGCATAAATGCAGGTGTATATAGGTCTTGATACAACAGGGTGCCCACGATAAGCACTAGGGATGTGCATTGGACCATATTTTACTATGCAAATAGTATGTGTTGTTATTCAAATAGTATTCGGTCAACCGAAATACATGTTTTTCAAAACTACCCACCACACATTAGCACTACTACATAACACGCAAGACATGTGGTTGACACGCAAAACTTCAGAACTAGAAGACAATATTAATCAACAAACATAATTGAGATTATTGGATGAAAGTGTATAGAGAAGCTAGGTAGCTTAGCTAGCCAGCTATATGCTATTTGCTTAACTCACCATTTTCTGCACTCTCAACTGCCTTTCGATTCCACATCCACAGCTGAACTTTACGTAACATTTTGTGATAAAAAAATTCTGGAGGTAACATTAATTCAATAAATATATTCAATCTTCCCTTGACTTAGTTGACTTTCATCCTATTGCTAACAGTAGACTAAGAAGACAATATTGCGTGATTCTGACTGACAGGACCCGACCACACTAATACCACTTTGACTGAGGAACGTAAACATCAAACACTGTTGTAGTAAGGTGTAATTATGTCAAGCACCCTGCGATATGTTCATAAAAAGAGGTGTTGAGCATTATTCTTGTTCCAGTCTCATCTCTGAATGTGTAATACCATTTCAAAAGTTTGGGGTAAATTAGAAATATCCTTATTTTCCATGAAAACACACATGTAGTGAGTTTGATTAAGCAATATAGCAAGACATAGATTAATTGACAAGCTTAGAAATAATGATTTTTAATTGAAATGATAACTGTGTCTTTCAAACTTTGCTTTGGGAAAATAATGCTCAATTTGCAGCAATTGCTGCCTTGCAGGCCTTTGCCATTCTAGTTGTTAAATTGTTGAGGTAATCTGAAGAGATTTCCCTCCATGCTTCCTGAAGCACCTCCCACAAGTTGGATTGACTTGATAGGCATTTCTCACCATATGGTCAAGCTGCTCCCAAAACAACTCAATAGATTTGAGATCCAGTGACTGTGCTGGCCACTCCAGAATAGACACAATACCAGCTGACTGATTCTTTCCTAAATGGTTCTTGCATAGTTTGAACCTCTACTTTGGGTCATTGTCCTTTTGTAGGAGGAAATTGGCTCAAATCAATCACCATCCACAGAGTATAGCTCAGTGTTGCAAAATGGAACGATGGCCTGCATTCTTCAAGGTCCCCTTTACTCTGTACAAATCTCCCACTTTACCACCACCAAAGCGCACCCAGGCCATAACATTATATTCACCACGCTTGACAGATGGTGTCAAGCACTCCTCCAGCATGTCTTCATTTGGTCTGCATCTCACAAATGTTCTTCTTTGTGATCCAAACACCTCAGACATAGATTTGTCTGTCCATAACACTTTTTTTCTAATCTTCCTCTGTCCAGTGTCTGTTTTTTGTTGCCCATCTTAATATTTTCTTTTTATTGGCCAGTCTGAAATATGGCTTTTTCTTTCCAACTCTGCCTAGAAGGCCAGCATCCTGGAGTCCCCTCCCCACTGTTGATGTTGAGCCTGGTGTTTTGCGGGTTCTATTTAATGGTGCTGCTAGTTGAGGACCTGTGTGGCATCTGCTTCTCAAACTAGACACTCTAATGTCCTCTTGCTCAGTTGTGCACCAGGGCCACCCAATCCTCTTTCTATTCTGCTTAAAGCCAGTTTCGCTGTTCTGTGAAGGGAGTAATACACAACGTTGTATGAGATCTTCAGTTATTTGGCAATTTCTCACATGGAATAGCCTTCATTACTTCGAACAAGAATGGACTGATGAGTTTGAAACAAAAGTTCTTTGTTTCTGGCCCTGTGAACAAACCCATAACTGCTGATGCTCCAGATACTCAACTTGTGTATAGAAAGCCAGTTTAATGGCTCTTTTATTCAGCACAACTTTTTTCAGCTGTGCTAACTTAATGACTTTTTTATGATTAATTAGTGTTTTACAATTAAAAAACTTGGATAAGCAAGCAAATTATTGGAACACAGGTGTGATGGTTTGTTGATAATGGGAATCTGTTCACCTATGTAGATATTCCATAAAAAATCTGCCATTTCTAACTATACTTGTCATTCCCAATATTAACAATGTCTACATTGTATTTCTGATCAATTTGATTTTGTTCAGCTTTTCTTTAAAAACAACGTCATTTCTAAATGATCCCAAACTTTCGAATGGTAGTGTATATTTAGAAAGTTAGCTGCTCATTATGAGTGACTAAGCAGAAGACTGAGGTTATCATGATCCCCTGGATGTCTTTTGGACCAATGATTGTAGAGTAGTTTTCGGCATGTTGAAGGCTGGTACTTTTGGTTACCAGTGCACATGGATTCACCACAGTAGGGTTGCTGCTGCTTTTGACACTTCACAGCAAATATTAGTCCTGTAGGATTTTGGACATACATTATTTTGGACTCTGCCTACTATGTAGCGCTGTCACTGTATGCAGGATATGTAAAAAAATAACTGTGGGTAAGAGTTATATATTGTGATTAGTACATGTTTGTTCGTTGTGTGCCATTTCCCCACCATAATTTTCACAAATTAGCAGTTACCTCCTCCCAGAAGTTTCTGCAATATCTACATCTGATCAAAATTAGCTAATGTTGGGAAAATGTGCTTACAGGCAGGTAGACTGATATTTGACCATTTTGGGGCAGCACTGCATTTATAACTAGTAAGCAAGACCTTTGTCAGATACTGGTGTTTAAGTTGTACCTTTGTAAACATCTCTGAAGTTAGCGGGATAGTCACTTATGTCAGCAGTAAGCATCTTGTGACCTTCGTTGTCACAACTCACTTTCCAATAGAGATTGAGCAAGACTTTCTATTTGCACTGCCTTAGGCGCAGGTGGTATGCGTGGGGAAACTGCCCCATGTTACCTTGGAAGCTGACAGTTGTCAATTTACAGTTAGAGCACATTTTTATGCGTAAATTATAGCTGACACATCTTGCTGCATGAATTGTTTATCTAAACTTCTGTAGTGAAAATGGTTCCATATACTAAGATACACCGTTTGTTGCATGCAAATCTGTAAAATCAACTGCTAGTTTCACTGCTTTGTTTGTCTTGTTTATTAGCATAAGTTCATATGGAAATGTCTGAGGCTCTTTCTCCCCCTTTAGATCAAATAGCAGTACATTGTGCTTGTAACGCAAAGGTGGGTTTTAATTCTTACTTCCCAGGGGAGCGGGGCAGTATGAAAGGCATTTTATATGTATCCTCTTACTCTGGATAATTTTGTCTGCTAAATACCTGAATAGATAAAAAATATAGTATCCTTTTACTCTGGTTAATTGTGTCTCCTAAATGACTTAATAGGTAACAATATAGTATTGTTTGTGAAAACCAAACCAACACAGTGCCGCAGGGATATGTAGACACTGCAGAAAACACTGTTCTTCACTTCCATCTTCACAGACTTCTTTCTGTCTCTGTATTACCCATACAAATATACCTTTTACTTTTACGTAAATTGTAACAGATATGAAGAGGACTGTTTTAACTGCGGTGCTGCTTATTGTGCTGTCGAGATAATCCTCACAGAAAATCATATTTATGTTTTGGTTTTTCAATTCAAATGCCGCAACAACTGACGAGAGGTAAAAAAGCAGGAGGATTTTGAGGAAAATAAAGTGAGATTGACAGATGAAAGGTTGAGAGAGCCAGATGGAAAGAGAGCGGGGTTGAGAGAGAGGGAGAAGGAAAGAAAGAGTGTTTGAGAGAGAGAGCAGCATAAGCAGAGGGAGAACAGGGTTAGGGGAGAGAGAAGACACTTGGCAGCTGTGGGCCATGCGCATGTGCTCCTAAATGCCTTTAGCACGGGACTGTCATCTGACACACAAACACCCAGACAGAC
>JACXGJ010005998.1:0-36385 GCA_016801105.1 Esox niger | reverse complement strand
CTCTCTCTCTCTCTCTCTCTCTCTCTCTCTCTCTCTCTCTCTCTCTCTCTCTCTCTCTCTCTCTCTCTCTCTCTCTCTCTCTCTCTCTCTCTCTCTCTCTCTCTCTCTCTCTCTCTCTCTCTCTCTCTCTCTCTCTCTCTCTCTCTCTCTCTCTCTCTCTCTCTCTCTCTGTCTCTCTCTGTCTCTCTCTGTCTCTCTCTATGTCTCTGTCTCTCTCTCTATGTCTTTCGTAGTTCTAATTGTTTTATTTGCTCCAGACCCGACCTTCACTTACTCTTGTCATTGATGGTCATAGAGGGTGGGGGTAAAAAAGCAACAAATCAATTGATGAAGGCACACTCAGGGATCCATTTCCTTCACATTGACACCCCAAGGCTACTGTCGGCCTGCGTGACGCTTTTTAATAGTGTACACGGGAGGGGCAGTTCCATCTGTCCGCCGTGTGCTTATAATAATTCCCCCGGAAAGCGGACCTGAAGAAGACATTGCGGAGTGAATGCCCTCTTTCACGCTGCTTAAACATCTCATACTGAGACTTAAGGATGTACATACATGAGCAACGCGTGTCGAAACACATGAAGGAATGGGAAAGGGCACGTTCTCGCCTACTGTACCTGGTCCCACTATAAACAGACATTACTACAGTATAATGGCATAATAAAACCGCCATAAGGCCTTTAGTTTTTCTGAAATCCTGAATATGCAAATGTCATGCTGTTAGGTGGCACGAGGGGCCCATATGTCTCATAATGACGTGTATAGTATAACCTAATGCGTTGCTTTTTGACTCCTCTGTGCCGTTGCACGTTGTTGGACAATGCACCCATGCTGCACCTAAGGATGTCTTATTCAGGTTCTTGTTGCAATGGCAGGGGACATCGCCTTTCCATGTGAAGTAATGCTGGGTCCCATTGGAACCGCTGTTGATTCGTGTTTGGTATAAATGTGTAGGTCCTTATGCACCAGGGCTGGAATTGAGATACAGTACTATGAAGGCTGCTGGTCGGTTGATCAGAGGTCCATTTAAGGTTCCACAGATTCTGTGGAAACTCACTCAGCTTCCATTGTGACTCATTTTAGCGCTCCTGACGTTGTCTATGTACTGACTTCACCAAGGTCTTGGTCGGGAGCATGCCAGATAAAATTATTTGGGTGGTGACGCTTTGTTTATGGACTCTGTATTCCAGCAAAGAGCAGAGTTCTATATTTATATGAGGGTCTTTCCATCCTAATTTTGGATGAAGTGTTTAAAAATTACAGCACGTTTTGTGCATGCACACCCATGCCCCCCCAAAAAAGATTTGGACAGATTCACATTTTGAACAGTACAGCAGTCAGGTTCAGATGTTCAGTACTTGGTTGCATATCCTTTGTATAAATCTCTAGTTCCTGCTAGTTTCTGGGTCTTTTTGGCTTCAGTCCTGTTCTCAGCATGTGAAAGACATGCTTAATGGGATTCAGACTGGGATTGACTTCAGTCAAAAAAACTTAAATTTTTGTCCCTGAAATGCTTCTTGGTAGCTGTGGCAGTGTGTTTGTGGTTATGGTTCTTCTCCATTGATGATTGTCCAATGAGATTAGAGGCTTTTGTTTTTATCTGAGACTGCAATATGTCTGGGTAGACTTCGGAATTGATCCATCTGCTGCTGTCAGCAGTCATAGCTTCAATGAAGACAAGTGAACCAGTTTCAGGGACAAGCAGCCATACATGACCATAACATAACAGCACCTGACTGCTTCAGATCTATCAGATAGTTTCTTTCAAAAGTGTCACTGTCCAAAAATCTTTTACAATCATGTGATGAAGTACAAACATGTTATTTTTTCATTCATATTTGGGCATATACATCACTGTTCAAAGTTTGGTGTTACTTAGAAATGTCATTGTTTTCCATGAAAACATACACGAAATGTGTTTGAGTAGGAAATACAGCAAAATGAATGGGGCATGTAGTCATTCAGAAGGTTAGAAATAATTATTTTTAATTGAAATAATAATTGTGTCCTTCAAACGTAGCTTTTGTCAAAATCCTCCATTTGCAGCAATTACAGCCTTGCAGACCTTTGGCATTCTAGTTGTCAAATAGTTGAGTACAGTATCTATGTACTGCTGCAGTAACTAAACCTCTTATTTTGGATGTCCCACTCGTACGTGAGGACAGCTTCCTCACAGCCCAGCCCTCTTCTCTGTCCAGGCAACACCATGGTGGAACCAGGTTTCCTGGAAAATATCTCATCAGAGTCTTGGCCCATTTTCTAAATTCTTCTGAAACCCTAACTATTTTATGAATATCTCTGCATTGCAAAAAAACTGCATTGCATTTCTTGAATAAATGCTTGCTGCTTTTTTCTTAATTCTTGCACTGACTGAACAGCTACTTCATTACTGACAGTAGTCATGATTACTGTTGGTTTTCCCACCTAGGACTATTTCATTTTTCAGGACCCAAACCAGTATTTATTTAAACAACTAAAATGTAAAATGTTTTCCCTTCAGTTCCAGGAACCCGAGTGCTGGCCACGGGAGGTGCCTCTTCTAACAAGGACATTCTGCAGGTTGGTCCTGTTGACTGCTGCCAGTAATCTGACTTCATAAACAGCTTTTTGCGTGTTTTGGGACATATTTATGCTTTAATAAAAAGAGAGAGGGTGGATGGAGAAAGATGGAGGAGAGTTTTTTGCTAAACAGCAGTAAACCATGTCAGAAACACCACTGCAGTGACACATAAGTATTGGAGAGAGCGACCTCACGGCCACCCCAGGCCACCTTTCATGATGTTTCTTTAAAAAGTGAATATCTACGGTTGATGTATTACCCTGTGTTTTAAAGGCGCTACTGTGTTGTTTGGATCCCTTGTCTGACTGTCCCCCACATCCTAGTTTGTCTTGTTTTAAGGGTGATCAAGTAGATGTGGAGAACATTGAGGTTTAATAAAAGGAAAGAAATGTGTGTGACCCACCCCAGGCTTCTGATGTTCCCTTCAGATGCCACCCCAGGGAAGATTGTGTGCCCTCACACTCTCTCTCTCCCTCTCTCTCTCTCGGTGTCTGTGTAGCCGATTACAGTATGTGAGCTGTCACGGCATGCAGATAATTCCATCTGACTGCCGTGTCTCCTGCAGGGCCACACAGCTGCGTTTGGGGTATTGTGATTTGCTATAAATGTAAACAAACTTTGACTGACCTCTCTCCATACATTCGGCCCTGTGTGCTTCCTTGGCCCCTACTTTGGTGGTCGGCCCTACGTGCCTCATGCATTTCCAACTTTGTCCCCTGTTTAAAGGCATTGCCATGCCAAGCCCCTGTGGAAAATATATGACAAGATACGTGCTGTGTATTTGTCTCCCCTCTGCGTTGATTAAGAATTAGAGTTTCACTAAATGTGTATATAGAATTTATGAAATTTTTGGCCCCCAAAAAATATCAACCATGTGCCATTAGTAAATAGTATGCTAATTTGTTCCTTTGTTCAGTTTCTTGTTCTGGTGAAAGGGGTGGAATGTTTAGCCTTTTAACCTCTGCAGTGTTGAGTGATCCTATGTATGGTGTATACATCCGGGTTGAACAAGAAGTGTGTTTAGAAGCAGATCAGCTTGGAGAGTTTTGTTTTGGTGGACATGGTTACATCTTCAGCAATACCACATGCTACAGAAGTGTTGTAAAGAGGCAAGGCCATAATCGTGAATTGGATATCACATAAAATATGTTGGCAAAAGAGTCTTGAATAAATAGCTATGTTTTTATTTGCACTATTGATTCTTTCACAACTTTAAAGAGTGGGATCCATTAAATGAACCAGTCTTTCGTATTACATTTCCCCTTCAACATTTCAAATGAGATGAGGCATAAAAGCTTGCTTGCAGTGTTCAGTGCCTCTTTGTATGCACTTTATTGATATGCCCAGGCAGACTAAGGTTTCTTTGCAGTTTGCTTTCATGGATCATGGACCCTGGTTAACAGTAGGACCACTGGACCTTGAGAGACCCACCCCTTTGAGCTAATGAGAAGTCATTCTGACTGCAACTTTCCAACAGTCTTAGTAGTACCCTTCATATGTGTTATTGCCAAATAATAATTGGTCATGGCTATGAAACAGAAAGCATGTGTTGGAACACGATAATAGTTTCTTTTTAATATAAAATGTAATTGTTTTAATAATGATTAACCAGCGGGACGCAGGGCCAGCAAGACATACTGACAAATTAGGGAAACATCGGCAGCTTAAATGTAATTATAGGTTATAGTTAAATAATAATGGCATTAAAATGAATGTAAGTTTTGATATAGCACCAGTCAGAAATGGTTAATTATTGTCAGCAATGGCATTACTTGGATATCATTTAGCTGTTCAAGACAACATAAATCTGAAATTCCATGTGCATGTTTCATACAGGAGAGCAGTGGGCATTGTGCAGGTTAGTTGCGAACCAGGCGATGCATATAAAGGAATCTATTCATAATCCATAGCAAGGTTTTCCATTCATTGTGGTGTCATTAATGGAAGCAACTGTCAGATTAATTGTGCTCATTCGTAACACAAGTTTCTGCCAACAAACCCCTGCAACTAATCCAGATTGCTGGATGCCTGGTGTTTAACCCGGCTACTCACCTCCACTGGGTTCCAGTGGATTAGTCTATTAAGGCCATGGTGCTTGTCAAGGGGAACTGCCACGGCCTGCTTTCAGGCAATGAACACATTTCTGTAAAATAAATATTTTAACCTTCAACATTGTCTGTTTTAAAAGACAGATTGTCATATAACCAAATCCCATGTAGGTTGTATTCGTACGACAGAAACCATTCTATGACAGAACTGTCCCGTGTAGAAATGTTAAAATCATTCAAACCTTGGGACCTAGAGAATGGCGTATACATGGTTTTATATGTGTCGCAGATTGTGACACGTAGGATGTGACGCTTACAGACACAAATATTTCCAATAACAGCCCCCTTCGTCCTCTCCCAGGTGCTGTCGGATGTCTTCAATGCTCCTGTGTATACAATTGACGTGGCCAACTCCGCCTGTCTTGGCAGTGCCTACAGAGCCTTGCATGGTAAGACAGATGAAGCATCGCATTGAGAATTCTATGAATCAAGGTTTTCCTGATGCTGGCCAAGCATATGTACAATACTGGGTGCCCAGGCCATCGTTCCATCACGACAACAATGCACGTTTTAGTTCTTGAACTAGGTTTGTTTTTTTTGTTCTGAACAACAGTAGCGTATTCAGCCGGTGTTACTGCAGAGATAAAACAAAAAGCCTGCGTCTGCAGAATTCTTTCAGGTCCATAGTAGTTGTCCTGGTCTAGTAGCATGCAGTGTTCTGTTCATCCATTTCTGCCATTGAAAGGATGTCCAGTAGTTCCCTCACATTTACAACTTGATGTCTAACGATGTCCAAAGTTAAGACATTATAATATTCTCATCTGCAAATTCTCTTTCACTTTGACACGTCAAAAGGCCAGCATGAAACTGGCTGACTGAGAAGATCAAGCAATTGAATTCAGCAGGGTAGTACACCTGAATATGTACTTGCTTCTAGGGTGAATAAAATATTTTAGGGATTGAAAAAGATGTATTCAAACAAGTATTAAGACTTTATGCACATTACTTTTAATATTTTAGGGATTGAAAAAGATGTATTCAAACAAGTATTAAGACTTTATGCACATTACTTTTAATATTTTAGGTTCATTCTTTTTTTTTCTTCTCAAAACACATTATTTGTCCTTTTTATTATAAAAAGGTTGGCTTCTTATTCACCTGTTTTCCTGCTTTTACCAGAGTCTGTAAAGATGGAGATTGTGCCTTTTCACAGTGGTCTATATACAGGATAGTGGACCTGGTTCTTCATGCTATCCCCCCAGGGCGCCAGGTCCTGATCAGGCATAGAGATTACTCTTCTGTCAGTGCTGGAATGTGAAACGTCTCCATACGCGAAGGCCCAGGAAGCTGATTACGTGCAACTGTTCATGAAATAGTCTGTCATGTTCCCTATCAACACTGCTATTCAAATGTAGTTCATTCTTATAGCCTTGTATAGCACATGCCTTTCCAATGCTGTCTTCCAAATCAAAGTGCCGGGCCTTTGTTCCAGTTTGCCTGGAACACATTAAACCATTCATACCGCAGTTGCTAAAAAACAGGGTTTAGTTTTAAACAAAAGCCTGCACACCTAACTTTCAGTAGCTCTCTCAAGTTTGGAGTTGGACAATATGTTCTCTGACAAGTGCCTTTCACTTCTGAAGTCTTCCACATGTAGAAATAGAGGTGTCTGTGTCTTGATGTTTTCTTTTCACCTCTGTCATTGAGCCTGTCATATATTTGGTCAGTCAGCCGGCCATCTAGTGAAATGGAAGGACCTGCCTGTGGATGATAACAGCTGAAGTGTCCAATACCACGTGAACCCAGGTGTGGTTTGAACCAGTCTACAGCGTTAGGCGATTACAGGGCTATACAATGGCTAAAACACAAGCCATTTTCAACAACTGAGGGCTTGAATCTCCTCATTAGCAATAGCCAATGTAAAGGTTATGAGTGCGGGATGATTGAATATGACTTATGATGAGCTCCGAGGCAGAGAGGCGTCTACAATAAAGCCAGAGACATACGCAGCGGGATTGATTAATCAGAGCTTTCACTTCCCCATCAGTCTAATCATACTGGCGTTAGATCTCGCCATAAGTTGGCCGCAAAAAAAAAGGAAGGCCCGCGGAGGTGTCCACGCCAGCTCATCTCTTTCCACCGTCAACTGAAGAGTAGAGAAGGACGGGTCTTTGTTTCGTCGTCTCTCCTCCATCGTAAACCCACAGGGCCTGTACAGTACCGTAGCCAGTCCATGGGTTCTGGTTGGGCGGTTCCAGGTCCTATATTGATGACCATCTTCATTAGATTCAGTAGTCCCTTTTAATGCCTGTCATTGTTCATTATAATGCCTCCCTCCAGTCTCCCGCTGAGTGACGGCATTAGTATTAGTATTTCTGTCATGTTTGGGGGAGACGGGGGAGACCGTGCCCATTGGTCGTTGACAGGCCATTTTAGATTCCTCCACTGTAACGGGATCTCGTCAGGGACTTGGGCTTGGAAACAAACCAATAAATATGTCTCCAATACTTAGCCCGGATGGAAGCTGACTTAATTCAATAAATCTGCCAAGACCAATTGCTGGCTCCTCTTTGGGAAGGTTGAAATTAAGCTCTGTCTGACGCACGCACGCACTCACGCACACATTTGAACTTTTACCATCCTTGTGGGGCCCCTGAAATAACCCTGTTTATGTTCTTCTGTAATGTCAGGGCATTTTGATTAACTTTGGTACCTAAAAGGTACAGAAACAAGTACACACACACACACACAGACACACACACACACACACACACACACACACTTTATATGCCATGTGTTGGCCTGAATCAAATGTTGGATACCATGCAGTTTCTTGGCCATGCCTCACTACTCACTGCTACGCCAAGACATGGATTTCTGATCACCAGCCTATGAGTGAACTGGGTTTGGGGCTTGGATAAGTAGCACTTAAGCACAGCGGGCCTTCATAATTCTTGCATAAATGTCATGGGACTCAACATAAATATTGACTCTCCAAAGTGTTCACTGCGATTTGCATTGACCCACTTAGGCATGTTGAATTGTGTAAACTAACTGATGTAGGATAATGTCTGTGTAGGATGCATATAATAGCCCCCAACCTTGGTGAGAGACCGAGAGGAAGAGAAACGACACTAAACCAATACATCCATCTTGCTTCCTACACTTAGCAGCAAAAGTAAACATGTGACGTACCTACTTGATGTTTGTACTTCCATCCATGACACATTTTTAAGAGATTGGGCTGTCAGATCGGAGCTAAAAATTATGAGACAATAGGAGTGAGCGTAAGATGGACTGAAATATCAATACAGAAACGCACCGTGTTATTGTTCTAGATTATATATCGCATCGTACCATTTCAGTGGTGTTGCAATGTTATGTTTGCTCTAGTTTTCGGTTACCGCTCCAAGCCCTGTGTTCTACCATCAGAACTCGTGCTTTACCATTCCTACATGTTATTTTTAATACAGAACCAAGGCTGGGTGTCTGTAAAAGCACCTTGTGACAACTGATGTAAAACGGGCTTTATAAAAGCCCATTTGATTGATTTGTTTACTTCTTGTACAGATACAAATAAGGTTCTGCCTGGTCTCTGTGCAGCAGATATATGGTGAGCAAGATTTGGAACTTTCGAATCGCAAGAAAATCCCGGTATTGAATTGCAATACATATCATATTGGCACATAAGCATTGTGATGATTTTGTATCATGAGGTTCCTGGCAATTCCCCGCCCTAGTTGCCTGTGCCATTGTTCTAGACTGCCTGCACCACGACATGTTAAAACAATAGCAGGGCTCCCAGTAACCAGGCATCAAATGTCAACAGCATTCAGATGGAGTCAATGGATATCGAAGAGACAAGCCATTGGACTCCTGATGAAAAGGCCTGCGGTGTCGTAATGTCTTACATAAGCAACCGCTGACATCATGTGCCCAGTTCAGGCCCGAGGCCTTTCGTCTTGCTGTACACCTTCCCTTCACAGTGTCCATCTCCATGCAGGCTTAAACACAGTGAAAGAAATGCTTACGCCAAAGCCATAAATATTGCATTACATGTGCTTGAAGCAAGCTAACCTTTTGCTGTCCCTTTTGGTGTATTATTCATTTATTCACAGCTATCTCTTTTTACTTTTAAAGTTTAAATGTAATTCTCATTTTATGGGTGTGAGAGCGATATTACCCACCTAGGGCTCCTACAGTCTTTTTCAAAATACAATTACACACACACACACACACCCAGTATATATCCACCAAATCCTAGATATGCACAAAGATGAATTGCAACTTAGGCAATGTGAACACTCTATATGTTAGGTACATTAGCCTTTGATTCATTCTGAATTTCTTCATATTTAATTGCCTCTACAACCAGAATATTCCAGATTGATGCCAAGGCTCATCTTTTAAAAATATACACATACCACGCAATTAAGTGATCGTTCATACATGTTAATTGGTTCTCTGGAAAAACAAGCCCGATCACCTATAATTTTAGTAAGGATTCTTGTGCATGAGAAAATACAGCGTTCATAAATGTTGAAGTCGAGCAAGGACCTAGTGCAGCATGCGCTCAATATGATATTGATTTGTAATCTGCTACACTGAAGCGGGCACATAAATATGCATACATACTAAAATCCCCATTGCAGTCTTTGACATATGACTGTGTCTGTTTATTTAATGAAAAAAATGACAACATATATTTTTAATCGCTTATTTCCCTAAGCCTTCTCTTCAAATGTTCAGTCTAGCCATGGAGTGTGGGTGTAATAAATGTGAAGATGTTTCTCTCCACAGCCCGCCCTGATTGGCCCTCTAGGATGTGTTAGTGCCCTCTTCTTACCCATTGCTCTTCTATTACAAATCAGATCTACTTTTTACATCACAAAGTAGGCCGGAAGGACCATCCCACCCATACGGACAAAAAATAATTTAAAAAAAACACCCTACACAATAAGCACAGATTGTGATTTTATAAATTCCATGTGGTCCTCAGTTCAGAAATGGCATACAAAACAGGGATAAACACGTGAAAAACAAACTGCAATGTATCATTTGAGGCAATTATAGATTTTTCTATATTCGTGTGGATCAACAATTAGGACTGTAATAGTCAAATAGTGTCGTAGTCATGTTGTATGTGGTTGCTGTCTAGTTGCCTCCAGGGATTACATGTTTGGGAGACAGATTTAAAGCCCAAAACCAGAGGTGTCAGCGTTGTGTCAGTGAGGTTCTGGTTTTCAGTGGGAGCGTCTTTCTGTGTACCAAGGAGTAGACTAGGAATGTAATGTGTGGATGGATTAGACCCAGTTTATGTACTCTGCTTTGACTTGAATTGTGTGTCTGTCGTTTATCGTGATAGAACAGAGCCTGGTGGGCTTTTAACCCCGCGCTTTCGCTTTCACTCAGTGTCCTGTGTCTTATCTGATTCACTTTGATCATGTGCAACTTATCACCGTTGATTAGGGTGTGAATAGTTTGAATGTTTGTTCTAAAAAACCTTGCTTTGAGTGTGTAGGCATACTGTAGTAAGACAACAGTACCACAGGTTTAATACTCATCCCTTATCAATGTTTACTTACAGTACCAGTCAAAAGTTCGGAAAACACAACTCCTTCAACGGTATTTCTTTATTTTTACGATTTTCCACATTGTAGAATGACATTGAAGACATCAAAACAATGAAATAATACAAATGGAATCATGTAGCCACCAAAAAAAACTATCAAAACATATCTTTAAAGGGTGGATTCTTTAAGGTATCCACCCTTTGTGTTGATGAAAGATTATCAGTCACCCTCTCTGCATCTCACCAAGACAAATCGACTAGATCCATAAATCTAGGTTCATACATAAGTCAGATCACTGACACAGGTTGTATCCTCTGCAGCAGAGGCAACTCTGGGTCTTTCTTTCCTGTTGCGGTCCTCATGAGAGCCATTTTAATCAAAATGCTTGATGTTTTTTGCTACTGAACCTGAAGAAACTTTCAGAGTTCGTGACATTTTCCAGATTGACTGACCTTCATGTCTTAAAGTAATGATGGACTTTATTTTCATATGTTTAACACATTTTTGGTTTACTACAAGATTCCATATACACCGATCAGCCATAACATTATGACCACCAGCCTAGTATTGTGTAGGTCCCCCTTTTGCCGCTATAACAGCCCTGACCTGTCGAGGCTTAAACTCCACTCGACCTCTGAAGGTGTGCTGTGGGATCTGGCACCACGTTAGCAGCAGATCCTTTAAGTCCTGTAAGTTGCAAGTTGGTGTCTCTATGGATCAGACCTGTTTGTCCAGCACATCCCACAGATACTTGATTGGATTGAGATCTGGGAAATTTGGAGGCTAAGTTAACCCCTTGAATTTGATATTGTAATCCTCCAACCATTCCTGAAACATTTTTGCTTTGTGGCAGGGTGCATTATCCTGCTGAAAGAGGCCAATGCCATCAGTGAATACTGTTGCAATGATAGGGTGCCTATAGTCGGCAGCAATGCTCAAGTAGGTGGTATGTGTAAAAGAAACATCCACATGAATGGCCAGACCCAAGGTTTCCCAGCAGAACACAGCATCACACTGCCTCCACCGGCTTGCCTTCTTCCCATAGTGCATCCTGGTGCCATGTGTTCTCCAGGTAAGCGCTGCACACGCACCCGGCCATCCACGTGATGTAAAAAAATAACGTGATGCATCAAAACAGGCCACCATCTTTCATTGCGCCATGACCAAGTTCTGATGCTCACGTGCCAGGGGTCAGCATGGGCACCCTGACTGGTCTGCGGCTATAAAGCCCCATACGCAGCAAACTGCGATGGGTTGTGTGTTCTGATCATTTTCTCTCAGTACCAGCATTAATGCTTTCAGCAATTTGAACTACAGTTTCTTGTCTGTTGGATGTGCCTTGGCTGCCCATGACCCAGTCACCGCTTTTCCTTGCTTGGACCACTTCAGACTGGGAAACACCCACAAAGGCTGCAGTTTTGGAGATGCTCTGACCCAGTGGTCTAGCCATCACAATTTGGCCCTGATGCTTGCCCATTTTTCCTGCTTCTAACACATCAACTTTGAGTACAGAATGTTCACTTGCTGCTTAATATATCCCACCCACTGACAGGAGCCATGATAATGAAATTATCAGTGTTATTCACTTCACCTGTCAGTGGTCATAAAGTTCTGGTTGATCGGTGTATGTTATGTCATAGTTTCGATGTCTTCAATATTGTTCTACAATGTGGAAAATAAAACTAAAGAAATACCTTTGAGTGAGTAGGTGTGTCTAAACATTTGACTAATACTAAATACAATACACATTGTCTTTCCACAATAAATTGTATTGATTCATTACCATTTGACTAACCATTTACAAGGTCATGTTTGGTGTTTTTTTGTCAGGTCTTGTTTCTGAATCTGGAGTGTCCTTTGCTGAGGCGGTGAGAAAAGCACCAGAACCACAGCTTTCAGTGAGCCCAACCCCTGGAGCTGAGAAGGTAAAGGAGTGCAAAGCACTGCAGGACAGCTTTTACCCTCTCCCCATAGCTCATGCTAACTCTCTTTATCAGCCCTCTCTTCTCTAGCTTTCATTTTCTCTCTCCTTGTCAGACTTTTATCCTCTTACGCCCTGTCTGTCTTTCTCTCGCATGTCAACACACTGCATCCCGAAGTAGACAATTCTTATAACTTTGTGTCCAAATGTGGTCAGTTCTAACTATGAGGAAGACTATTAAAGTAAATTCCCTATGTTCTCCATTGTAATGTCGAAAATATATGTACTCTTTTTATTCAGACATGTATGCTAAGGAACTAGCTGTCTGCCTTGAAGCCAATGGTTTCAGGTCAAAATATCCAGACACCATTTTTCAATGCTTCTTTGATCGTTCTAAATGTCTTTAATGTTCCGCTGCTGGCTCAGTGCCAATGGGTCGAAGACAACGTGGGTGAACATTAATGTTAAATAGCACCAACTGCTTAACAATGTGACCTATGAAATCCCTGTGTCCTAAATAGCTGACCAATGGAATCAGTGTTATTCTCCCTCACATCTACCTGAAATGTCAGCCTGCACTAAAGTTGAGCCATGGCGGCAGCACCACGAGGATTGATTGAGTGACGGGAACGACTCTAAGAGGCTTTTTTTTGCCACTGAACTCTCCCCTCAAATTCCCCTCAATCTCCAGACTTATTGGCTGCCGAATGGCCTACTTTTATGAGTCACTGCTTCTTCATTAAATGCTTCATCCTCCTTTGAGATAGCGATTGTAAAAGTAAATGACATGCCAACCCTTTGGCCGACGCTAGGAGTAGATGGAGGTTACACAGGGACAGGCCGTGGTTTCGCTTGCTAAATGGAGCCACAGACCTCAGGTGTGCGTTTGTTTGCAAGGTAGAGAATTTTACTGGAATATATGACTGCAGGCAAAATATCTGGTCTAATTAAAACATGTATCATTAAGTACAAATAGTCCAATAAGGAGTTGTGTAAAATTGAGTTACATTAGTGGGAAAGGTTACCATCGTGAGCATTCGTAAGTGAACATGTTGATATTTTTTAATGCTGGCACTGCCGCGGCTGAGTCGGACTGATTGAGTGGCGTCTTTGATAAAGCGAGGTAATTGGAGTTCCTGTACAGGGTCGGTGACTCTGCGTCATTTCAAACGGCCTCTGCCGGGTGTTTTATGTGCAAATGGAGGAATCAAAAGATGTTGCTAGCTCAGGGAAATAGCTTGACCTTCCGTTGTAATGTCCATTACTGGCACAATGTTTCGACATTTCTCCACCCATAGGCAAATGCCGCCCTCATGCTCTTATGGCGACTGTTCCGCTAGGAAGAAACTGATTTACGAAGCGTACTGCCTTTACATGGTGAGAGCGGCTCCCTGAGCGGAGGCGGTGGTGGCAGTAGTGGGGTAATTATGCCACTCCTGATTCACATACACGGGCGTTTTGAATGACGTCTCAACATGCCGCACGCGTGGACCGTTACAGTACACACCATGAGGCCGTACACACCATGAGGCATAACAGGGAACAGGTGCCTATCTACTGTTGATGAAGTATGGCGGTGTGTGATTACGATCCATAAAACGCTCAGCCGCAGCCGTGTTCTGAGGTGAACCGGTTCATCCTGCGATGTGAAGGTACAATGGATGGATGTAGGCAGCATCTAACGGAGAACACTGCATGCCTATACATATTGTGTGTGTGTGTGTGTGTGTGTGTGTGTGTGTGTGTGTGTGTGTGTGTGTGTGTGTGTGTGTCAGTGCCTGCGTGTATGCGCACAGCACACTGCCTGAGGGAACACGTTTCTCTGACGTGGAAGAAGCGAGAACACTTTCTAATTAAGTTGTGCTCTTTTGGCCTCTGTAAGCGGTTAATTATGCGATAAGGGAGGTGGCACATGCACCGTGGGTCTACCTAATTAACTTCATCTGAGCTAACTAGAGGAGGATCGCGGGAAGATTGACAGTTGTCATTGGTGCAGGTCCCCCCCCCCATTCCTCAGGTATTCAGAAGGCCCGTCGTCAGGCGCCGGCTCTGGTTGACTATATGGCCCAGTTTAGGATATCCTCAGTCGGAAGCAGTTCAAGTCAGAGGTGCAAAACTCCGTCAGCCATTCCCTTAGAAAGGGAGATATCGCTCTGAAAATCTGTTGCGCTAAGACGACCGTTTTCATGAATTCCACATCGGGTACTGTAACTGAGTGGGAAGATATCAGGCAGGGGGATGTAAAGAAATGCAGATGTTCACATCCTAGTTCGTGTTTAGCTGCCTTGACTTTCGTAGAGCACTGTGTCTGTTGTTTCGTCATAAACCCCCTCCTTCTGAGCAAGTCAACAGAATGACAGTTCTGTCATGCCAACCATGAAAGAAGCGGTGTGGGGAACAGAAAAGAAACCAATGTGTTTTAAGAGGGAGCGGTTCAGAGCGTGGGCTTAAACTTCAACCTTGATAAATATGCATGAGCCAGGCCAGCGACAGCTCAATGACAAACATCATAATCATGTTTGTTGTCGCTTTTTTTCTTTATTCCCACAATCCCTAGCTCCTCTCCTACTCCCCCCTCCCTTGAAGGTCGTCTGTATAGTCAGTGCGGAGGGGAGCTACAGTAACGAAGCGGCCCACTTGCTGTTTCTTAATTTGGAGTTTGACAGAAACGTCACAGTTCAGTGAGTGTCTCATGGTGAAGGATTCTGGGAGGAAGGCTCGTAGCGCACCCCTCCTTTACCAAAACCAGACATTACTTGCCCCAACAAAGGCAAATTACCATGGCGACTGATATGATTTGGGGTCCCGGGAGAAGGGAGATTGTTGAAATGTGGAATATCTGTCATGTCCCTGACATGTCTGTCTTCCATCTTATCTCCGAAGTTACCGATCTTTCTAATGGTAAATGCAGGAAAAACAACATACTTTTTATGCATATTAGATATCAGTCCTGCATTTTGTGTATGGGGGAAAACATTATAAACTGACAATACAATACCTCAATTATAATATATATATTAAAAAAAATCAAATGCAAAATCTGTAAGAGGAATGTTTAAGATACATGACTGACTTTCTTTTAGATGACACTTGTATTAGTTGATAAAAAATGACATTTCACACCCTGGTCCCGTGTTGTGTCCATACATTATTCAGTTTTCTTCATAAATAACACGGAATAACTGCCCAACTGCTTATTACATGCATGATGTAGCACACTGAACAGAGTTTCCTCCTGCAGCACAATAAATTAAAAAGAAATAAGGTTTTAGATCATTACTCTGTTCAGCAAGACCGTGAGTGGAACTCCTTTTACAACCTGTAAATGACAATGTTCTTTGTGTCGACACAGCAGTGTTAATGACAAGATGAGTTTTCATTAATTGCCCACCAATCGATATAGAGGTTACGTACATGTCCCTGTGTCTTATCTCCTACCACATGATCCGACTGGGTGAAGCGTCGTACATGTTTTTCTGAAATGAAACAATTATTACTGTTTATATTTCTGCATGTGAATATGCAGTGCTTTCCAGAATCTTTGGCACCCTAGGTAAATATGAACAAAAAAGACTGTGAATGAACGTTGTTCGTCAGCTTAATCTTAAACTACAAAATATCATAGGAATCAAACCGTTGAATTGAAAATTGTTCAAAGAACAAATAAACTTGTTGACAAGAAATAATAATTATCAGACATTAGTGGCACAGGGATAGACACTCATAGGAAATCTTATGGACTAATTGATGTACTGTATTCCAATTAGAATGATGCATTTTCAGGTATGAAGTGGTTTAAGTATATATGAGGTGTCACAAAGGCTAAACTCCCTGAGTCATCCCTCATCATGAGAAAGGCCAGAAAACACACAAATAAAATGACACATAATGTTGTTCGTTTTTATATAACAGCCAGTGGTTATAAAAGCATAGCTACAAGTTCAAAAATACCCATCTCCAGGGTAAATTAAGAAATGTTAAACTATTGGAGCTGTGTTGAACCTGCCTTGAAGAGGACGCATGTATATTTTGTCCCCATGCACAGGGATATCAGTTGGAGAAGTTGGTTACATTTTGGGGTCACCAAGCCTCTAAAACTGCAGTTAGACTTCACAGCCGTGCCAACAAGTTATTTATAAGGGTACTAAATGCAGGGCCACTAATAACTTTCTTAATGATTTTTGTTGTCTTCATATTTACCTAGAGTGCACTGTATGAGCTGCAGGCCAGTGCTGTGCTCTTTTGGTGCTTCGAGCTGGTGCTGAGACTTCATCTGTGTATATGTTGGGGAGTACATTATGTGCCTCACACGTCTCCGTGCTGTTGGTAAAGATATAGAACTTGAAACAATTTTTACGCCGCCAAAGCCCACCCAATGAGTCTTCAATTTCACAACACATTAAATAAGGTTCTGCTGCTCCGCCATGTGCCTTTTGCTTCTCCACTCTACTATGAGGGACCAAGGTGCTGTGTGTGTATGTGCTGGACATGTTGGGTCTATAAATGGCAGGCCTGGAGGGAGTTCACTGCAGAGCACGTGTCAGCCCCTATTGGTCAGGAATATGTTCAGCTGACAGGCCGCAGTGGCAACCTGCGATTAGGAGCAGGTAGGAATTGACAGTCTCATGCCGGATAACTGCTCATTGGACTTTTATTTAATGCCACCATTCGCTTCCATCCTACTAACAAGCATTTTTGACAGCTATCCAGCCACCTGGTGTTGCTGTGGAAAGCAGTAGGGTTAGGAGAAACATAAGGCACCATCAACAGATTTGTTTTTATTAACAATGAAAAGGGATGGAATAATTTAGTGTGGTAATATACAGTCCCCTCCAAAAGTATTGGAACGGCAAGGCAAATTTCTTTGTTTTTGTTGGTCACTGAAGACAGTTGGGTTTAAGATCAAAAGACGAGTTCAGAATTTCAGCTTAGATTTCCTGGTATTCACATCTAGATGTGTTAAACAACTTAGGACATATCACTATTTGTGTTAGACCAAATCATTTTTAGGTGAGCAAAATAAAAGAACAAATAATCTTAAAGTAAATAACATTTAGTATTTGGTGGCATAAACCTTGCTTGCAATAACTGCCTCAAGCCTGCGACCCATCGACATCACCAAACTGTTGCATTCTTCATTTGTGATGCTATTCCAGGCTTTTACCATAGCTTCTTTCAGTTCTTGTTTGTTTCGGTGTGTTTCTATCTTCAGTCTCCTCTTAAGGCGGTAAAATGCATGCTCTATTGGGTTAAGGTCAGGTGATTGACTTGGCCAGTCTAAAAGCTTCCACTTTTTCCCCGATGAAGTCCTTTGTTGGCAGTGTGCTTTGGGTCATTGTCCTGCTGCATGATAAACTTACTCTAAATTAGTTTCAATGCATTTCTCTATAAATTGGCAGACAAAAGGATTCCGTACACTTCTGAATTCATTCTGCAGCTACCATCATCAGTTACACCATCAATATATATTAATGAGCCTGTTCCAGAAGCAGCCATGCATGCCCAAGCCATGACATTACCTCCACCATGCTTCACAGATGAGCTTGTATGCTTCGGATCATAAGCAGTTCCTTTCTTTCTCCACACTTTGGTCTCATCAGTCCATAAGACTGTGTTCCAGAACATTTGCGGCTCATCTCTGTCCTTCTTTGCAAATTTCAATCTGGCCTTCCGATTCTTACTGCTGATGAGTGGATTGCATCTTTTTGTGCAGGCCTCTATATTTCTGCTCTCTGAGTTCGAACAGCGGATTGTGATACCTTCACCCCTGCACTGTGGAGGTCGTTAGTGATGTCACTTACTGATGTTTTGGGGGTTTTCTTCACAGCTCTCACGATATTTCTGTCATCAACTACTGTTGTTTTCCTTGGCCGACCTGTTTGACCTCTGTTGCTCAGTACACCAGTAGTTTTTTCTTTTTCAGGACATTCCAAATTGTTGTGCTTGCTATGCCCAATGGCTCTGGTTGATTTTCCTTCTTTTCTCAGCTTGACAATGGCTTGCATTTCTCCCATAGACAGCTCTCTTGTTTTCATGTTGGTTTATCCTCTTTAAACCCAAATGTCTTCAGTGACCAACAAAAACAAAGGAATTTGCCTTAACGTTCCAATACTTTTGGAGGGGAATGTACATCACATCAGAACTGTTCAAATCATTTCTAAAGATCAGTTACTGAAAGCAATTATGAGAATTGGTCAGTCTTAACGTAGCCGAGACAATGTCTCATCGAGTCTTGATTGGTGTGGATAAAAGAAATGGACTACCAGGCTAGAAGTGTAGTATTAGTTTACCTGGCTATGAGGAGTGTAGTATTAGTTTACCTGGCTATGAGGAGTGTAGTATTAGTTTACCTGGCTATGAGGAGTGTAGTATTAGTTTACCTCAGTGTCCTCTGTCCTCTGGGGCATCTGGCTGTTGCTGTGGAAACGCTGGGTCTATCTCACTACATAGATATTGACAGAGATCAGCAGAGACTAGAGGCCCAGCACATTGATGGTTCTTTAATTGGAGCTTACCACACACACACACACACACACACACACACACACACACACACACACACACGAGTTGTAATAAGCATCTATCACACATTCCAAATTGAGTGTGCTGTTGACATGTATCATACAGCTCAGTTCTCTTAGCATGCCCCCCGGGACAGGCTGCCATTGCCAGAGCATAAAATGAATGGACCCTGTCAAAGGGGCAGAAAGCAATTTTCATAGGGACAGGTCACAGGCTGGCAGAGGAAAATATCTCTCTCATCTTTCCTGCTTTTTCTAAAATACACTCTTCCTCAATGACAATCTCTTTATAAATGGCGACTAAGGTAAATTGAAAGAGGGTTCGAAACTACATGTAGAGAAACCTGCCTCACCCCCCCCAAGTTGCTTCTGAGTACGTCCATTAATATGCTGTGTATATTTATTTATTTTCACTTTTAAACCTGATCTATGACATTTAGGACATATTGTCTGTCTCCATGTAAATTTCATTTTCATGTAGTTGTGTCATTCCCTGCTGTTCCTACTCAGATATTTCACTGTTTTTCAATGCAATGGCCTGTACTGGGACTGGGACAGTGTACAAAGAATGACCATACTGACGCGGGGGGAACATTAAAATGGGGAACGGGGGGCTTTGGAATAGGGCGAGGTAATACTGAAGGTAAATTTTTAGGAGCCTTAATATTTAATGTGCATGTACATGCAATGACAGAATGCCATCTCACAAATGAAAATCAGCTCACATGATTGCAAAACGATTAGCCATGTTTTGGCAAGATATTTGAATGGACTCAAGGACAAGTAAGCAGATGCATCTGCAGTTAAAATTACCTCATAGAGGGCGAATATATTTCTGGTTTGATGCTAGCTTCCAACACAACTACAGAATGGTCTCTGTATCAGTTATCGGATATTCACTTTTTCGACCACCATAGTTGCACATTGCACTTTTGGCTCAAACTCAAAGATAAACTTAACCGAATTCTTGCAGGCTTGGCAAAAACACGATTCTCTTCAACAAAGGCATGTGTATAATCTGTTGGCACTAACTACCAGGTGGAGGCTTTAGTGTGTCCCACAATGTATGTGTCCCACACTACAATGTAAAGTAATTCAAATCTCAACCGGATGTTCCATGATGTCATCTGTAATCAACTTGTTTATTACCCAATGACTTTGGGGGAAAAAGCATTATAGTCTAATATATAGCCTATAATCGCTTACAATTTTAATCATTTTAATTTTGAACAACTGAAAATGGGGGGGTTCCAGCATCTCAATGAACACTGTTTTCCTGTAAAATCACCCGATTTCATGTTTCCACCGATGACAATAGGCAGTTACGGCTCTGAGCGTCAGCCGTAGAGAACCCAGCTCAGTGCTAGAGGAAGACACCACGGCATGAATGTAGCTGCTTTCATTGCTCATGCCAAGTCTGCTGTAAGCTTGACAATGCAGTGTAACTACAGCCTGAGTGAGAAAAGGGGCACGGGTGTGGCAGAGCAAGTAGCACCATAGGACTGAGGGTGGTGGTAGGATGTGGACAGTATGCCTCTGGGGGGGTTAGGGAAGTACCAGGCAGGCAGGGCAGACGGAGAGCAACGCGCTGTGGAGTGGCAGTGATATATATATCCATCTACCCTGCCATTTCTCATCCCTCTATTGATCCATCCATCACGCTTTCCACCATGAGTATTCATGTGGTGATAGTCCTGTTATTTCCAAGGAACAACGATGTGTACGACCAGTCTACTCAGATCCCCCCCCCACAATGAGGCAATCGATGGGACTTTCCTCTTCTTTTGTGATACTAATTAAACCATTTGTAAACAAGGTAACCTCAGCCTCAAGAGAGCACCATGTAAAAAAATGAGCTCATTTCAACGTTTGACATTGATCTGTAATGCTTTTGTATAGCTCCAATTAAACGACTGCCAGTTTAATCCAGTCTAATGGCTATGAAATAAAAAGATTTAAGACTGAGCTTTGAGGACATTGCTTTTACATTGGAGTTGAAGACTCAATATCAATATTATTCTCGCTGTGCACGTACGTACACACGGGTCTGCTTGTCAGACATGTAACTCTATTTTGTCGTGTTGCTCTTTGTACATTTGTATCATAATGAGCTGGTTGGTATTGGGCTTGCTGGCTATGCATTCCATCACAACATTATACTAATGCCAATGGTTGACCCAGATGTACGACGCTGACCTGGTTACGCGATGAATACCCAAGTCACTGCAGTTTTGGGTCGTGCGGAACTGGTATTGGTTGTGTGTCGGTCATCTGTCCTGGTCGTCTCCTGATACCTCAACCACGACATAGTAGTTATGAATATGTTAATGTTGCATGGGTGTTTCTTTATATAATAGATTATTTTTGGTTTGAACTAGATTTATTGTTCCTTGTGTTCCAGGTGTTTGATCCCCTGTTGGCGCGCTATGCCATGCTGGAGGATGGAGTGCTCCTGGAATCAAAGCAGTGACTGAACACTGGCAACTACATTCAGCATCTTCTCCACACTCTGATGAGCCAGTATGAATGACTTCCACAACTGCCTTACACAATTTAAAAATCTTTATTTTTACTTTGAGAAACACAGCAGTGGATTAAATGATTTTTTTTTCTTAAACCATGAATTCTACAGTGTCACAACCCTTTTTTAATTTGTTTAGTTCTGATGCTGTGTAGTGATTACATTAAGAAAATGTTGTTTCTTACTTGGCTGGTATCCTAGCTGGTATCCTGAAAGTTGAAAAATAATGATTTTTTTCTTTGTCTAGCTGCTTACTTGGTGACCAATCTGTTCTCACGTCATCTTTCCAATGAGCATTTAGCATTTTAATATTAATGTGCCATTGAAGAGTTGTCTTAGAAGAATGTATTGTAGCTGTTAAAGGAATTTTGAGAACATATCTACAGTATTAACAGTGTTCTACTGTGCCAATGTACTGAAATCATTTCAAACAATAAAATAAATTGAACTTGTCATGACAACCCATGTCATTATTGCAGCAAATCACATTTTAAAGGATGACAGAGACAAAGTACTTATTTTATAGAGATATTTTTCACTGTTTGTCCTGTGATCTACAGCTAGTGCTTGATGTTCCGATTGAGGTCTGTTTCTAATGGTCTATTAATAACCAGCTCGCCACACCTTTCAGCAAACATGTGAGTTAACGTAGGGGTACAGATAACTACATCTACATAACGCTAGCAGTAACAAGCAGCTTGGCATTGGACATAAATATGGAAGATTGTCATGTGAAGTTTTTGTATTGGCTATCAGAATGTTAAATAACTATTTTAAATTATTTAATTGTGATGCACAAACGTGCCCGTAACCGCGCCCATATAAGCAATCTGTTTCAGAACCACCCCGCAATGGCCAGAGTAACCGCTGACACCTGTGGCGCATCTCACCAGAGCAGCGTAGTGCCCAGAGAGGCCAGGGGAACAGGAATATGTTTGTCACTAGTTTTTGGTTTTGTTTTTCACCTCCCTTTAGCCCCAGTAATTAAGTTGTGTATATGTATATATTTTTTTATATAATTTTCAAAAGCAGTCCCAAAAGTACAAAATCTCCTGATTATACACCAGTTACGCTGGAAGTCATTAACTTGACAATAGAACAGTCAGAACCCTTGGAAATGTCGCACTGGAATGCGTTACATCTGCGATAAATACGTCTGATGCCGCACCACAGATCAAAACGAAAAGGCATCTGATGGACACGAGACGTCAAACACCTTGTCAGTGAAGACTTACTGAAAATGCAGTCAAATGAGCATCAATCTTAAAGAATGTGCACCGGGTTTGGTAAGGGTTAAGTGTCGGTTAAGAGTTAGAAATTAGGGTAGGGATAAGCTCTAACCGTGGTCAAGTACTCACCGAGAATTCAGTCCATTTGACACTACAAACAAAATCAATATCTGCGTTCAGCCTTCAAGACACGTTTGATTGAAACATTTTCCTCCTGAAATCGAATTATCTTTCTTAGCTCGGTGGATCCAGAGGAAGCACAATTGTAGCTGATTTGATTATTCTTATTATTAATTCAATACTGTCATTTAAGTTGACATTAAAAGTAAAAATGAGCACGAACGTGCGTGCTACGTGGTTCTTCACAATTAACACGTGATCTCTTAATTTACATAATTCCACTCGCCCAAACAGCTACACAATTGCAGACATACCCAAACAAGCAGTTGGGACCAGGACACCTTGACGTGGTCTGTTACCAAGTTCAGAACTCATACCTATCACTTAACAGTATGGTCCCGTTTCGCCCACGGCAGCCAATTAGTGGGGCCCACAAGAACTTTTGCCTTATAAAAAATCTCAAGCAGAATTAAATATATAATAGATTGTATTATTGTTTATTTGCTATATACAATTTAATTAAGAAAATACAAATGTATACATTGAAGTGATAAACATATTACGCATTTATTTTATGATTCCACCAAAAACGTTTAGAGTAAACTACCTGTGACCGCTGGGCCGTAACGTCAAATAATGCTGGCTAGATGCCGCTAATTACAGTACTGTAAAAGTCTGAGCTGCGGAAGATAGCTAGCTAAAAAAGTTTTTTTTAAAGAATTAACGTGAAACGTTGAAATGTCTGTCACTAAGAAGATTAACCGAAAATACATTATAAAAATAAAATACATGTGTCCATGACTAACGTCTTTAGAGAAGTGGTAAAGCAACTTCAGCAACGTCACAACGAAATCTGCAGCCGCATGGCAGCGTCAGGTGAGCGAAGACGAGAAGGTGGGCTAGGTCCAATAGCCGCTGGTAGAGAGGCCTTGTAACTGCAGGTACGAATTCTTGTAGACTATAACAAGCTTCTGTTCATAATGGTAGATTGAATTTGCTTAATTGTTTCGGAGAATGGTATTAAAAATCAATATTATCTGCCTGCTTCGTGTAAATTCTAACATCCGCTTGTCGGGGTGTTCTAATCTACATGAGCCCCATTCACTAGAGCCTGTTGTCAACAAATTGATAAGATTTTGCGTACAGAATGCCTGAACGTATGCCCAGAACATGATATTTAAACAGCAGACTGGCCCTGGTACTTAGAGATAATTGTTACTTCCTATGAACCTCATAACCAAGCTATAGAAATAATGCTTTCAATTAAATGTTCTGAGAACATTTCACTTTTTCAAAAACAGTTCATAACTGAGTGGAACCGTTTTGTGTGTAAATAGCTGCAGGTCTTCATGTCTGTGCTCCTGTTTAAACTATTAAAAGGTCTGGACTGAATTTCCACTTTGTGGCATCACATTGTAAGATAATGAGCAGTCATAAAGCTGGAGAAATAGTTATTGGTGATAAGATCTCTACATTGTACTGGGATTACAATTCTGAGTGTGTTTGTTATTAATCAACACTTGTACAGGTTTTATATGCAGTGATGGCTTTGCATTGTAAAGTAAAGTGTGGCCAAGGTTTCTGGTAAGGTTGCCAGACCATTAGGACTGTGTGAGTGTGTTTGTTCTGGTGAGCTACACTTTTCTGCATTTGTCCACCCAGAGATGATAGGTTAGGAATTTGATACCTGGACGAGTCAGGCCAAACACTGTAAAAATGTGAACCTTACCGAAAACATCTCTACTTAAGCACCTACTGTATAATTGGGACAAGGTCCAGTGTTAGTGTCATGCTCGTGGCTTATTCTTCTAAGCCACAAGTATGAGATACAGTACATTTCAGCTCCTGTGAGACATTTTGGCTCAGCAAAGTCAGGCACTGTAAAACCCCATAACAGATCCAATTAAATAGTGATCTATAACAGCGCTTTGGCCTGCAAAGCTTTATGCTAGAAACAAGCTGGAAAAAATTCTGGAAAGACATGGCTGAAGCATATGTATAGGTTCTAAGACATTCAGTAGCAATTCAGAAGTGATGTAATTATGTTTCTATTGATGGACTGAGCTTTTCACTTCTTGTAAAATCTGACGTCTTAGACCCCGACTGCTTTTAAGGGAAGACTTGTGACCTTCTCTCATTGGCTGAGCGATTGAAATAAAGCAACTTTCAATTTTTCAGCATCTACAAGTTTATTGTGTCTAAAGTGGAAAGGTAGGCCTTATAAAATTTCCATATTTTAACGATGTCTCTGTTTTACTGATTTGCAAACGGGAACAGACATACAGTTTGGCATTAGGCATATGATATTATGAGAGACAACGTTGAGTTTGCCCTTGGCATGTTCTTAATAAGTCAGTCTTGATACAGTGTTGTCTATACTCAGATTTGGAGCAATGAAAGAAAGATCAAAGTTACCAGCACTAACAGCGCCCTATACCTTGTCTATTTAGGCTTGCATTGCCAAATGCAGGATCAAATGTAGACCTGCTCATCCATCATTCATTTCATATTTCCTTAAGCAAATTCCTTTAAAAACAACCTCTCTGGGCCACAGGAAAAAAGAGTGTCAAAGATGAGAATTCATTATCCAGAATAACTCCTGCGATGCTCCGTGTGTGGTTGAAGATCTGTGTGTGTATGTTTGTTTTAGGTTGTCAGAGTACATTGGATGTGCAGTGATAAAACTGTAGGGTGACTTGCCCTATGGGTATGCTATTTACCTGTCTTAGCAGGTGTTCTGTCCTGTTAGAGAGCAAGAGAGACACTTCCAGATAAGATGATTTTCAAGGTGTGACCTAAACAAAATAAACAAACCCAACCCACACACAGACTACCCCCTTACCAAAGCTCTTACTATGCGATGGTTGTTTGCACAACCTTTTCAAAGCTCAGAAAGCATTTGTGACCATTTGATGCATCTTTCACCCCCGCTGCAATTCAGTGTGTTTGGATCAGTGGTCTCCAAATGAACCCTCCAGCCCAAAAGGATTACACTTCAGAAAGTAGCTGCGCTTCAGGAGGGAAAAACTAAAGGGGGTCCATCTAAGGACAGGATGAATAAATTGAAGCTCTTGTTATGTATCAATCCACCTTTGAAAGAAGAAAAAAAGAACTTGGAAAGGTTAGTATGCACTTGGGCCATTAACTCATAGCACATTAGACTGTAAATGTCGCACCTTCGGAGCAAGATTGAGTTCTTTGGCTAATGCAGTGTGGAAAGAGAGAGAGAGAGAATATGGAGTTCAAATGAGGATATATGCAAATAGACCAGCACTGAGGAAGATTACGTTCTCCTTATTCAAATTGTCAGGTCTGGACAAGACAGCGTCTGCATGGTAGACAATTTTCACATAAAAGCCTATGTGTTTTCAGGACAATCGTATCTAACTATTTGTGTAGCTGTATTATTATATGCCATTGAGGAAAATTACATCCTATTAAAGAGAAACAGTATGAGACAAACTTGTTTGCACTGCAGCACAGCATGTAATGAGTTAGGATTCCCCAAATAAACTTGAATAGTTACAATCAAACATTAGAACAGCAGCAAAGAAATGTAGAAAATGTGGGAAATAGAATTGTTGAGTGAATTAAAGATTTTTATTGTTGTACATTATTTTGCTATTGACCATCTTACAACAATTGCCAAATGCTTAATTACATTTTTAGAATGTGTGGCTCAATCACTCACAACCCTCAAAACAGCATCGCACAGCGTCCCCAACAGAAAACGCTGGTAGCTTCCAGAAGATTCCGGAATATCATTCTGCTATTATTGCCCAAATACAGTATGTCAGTATAGATATATGAATGTTATTGTCAGTTATCAATGCCTCTGTTTAGTAATGTGATGGGGAGACTGGGCCACTACTACACCTGTTATTTAAAGTGGCCTGGCGCTAACATTTAAAGCATCTGCGCTCTGCAGCTCTATTCCTGCCAGTAACACAACTGTTTTTTGTAGGGTGGCTGGATTTCACCTGAGTTACTTCTCTGATTTTTGGGAACAGGGGGGTGAGGTGGTGACCTTTCTCACAGTGACCTTTCTCTTGTGAAGTGTGTCAACCATTTGGGTGGTCTGGGATTTTGGTGTGTTGCATGCAGGACGGAAGATGGTGTGGGAGTTTAGACAAACTCCAAAGGAGTTTCGGAAGACCCGTCTATAGCCCATTGGAGAGGCAGAGCTCAGAGGGAAGGCCGATTTGAGGAGTAAAGCTTAATTAAGAATTACTGGTTGTTGGAAGCTGGCATATAATTATAAAGTAATACACCACACATTTTCTCATCATCAGAGCTCCTAGAACTAGAACATTAATCCAGATTCCATATTCAACAAGGACATTTCATTTTCAATTGTCAACTGTAAAACCAGTGCAATCACAACGTAAAAAAGATGTTGAACACATGTATTCTCCTGGCAACCTATGTCTCTATGATTTCACAAATGCTATTAAGCTACTACGTGAGTCTTCAATGACATACCCCTGCCGACAAAGTGTTCAAGGGTACAGTCATTCTTTCTAATTGTATACTGTTCATGGACTGGCAGTAATGGCGGATAATTAGATCAAAATAACGCTAAGTGCTGCAAGAGCTTTCGGTTTGTCGTTCTTCACAGTCACACCGGTGGCGATCCTAGAGCTGATAGAGGCTACGAAAATGTTTGCTTCTGTCAAAATACTCCAGTAATCTGGTTAATTATGGCTAGCAGTGTTTACTGTCCAGTGTTGTCCACAGACCATTAACTGTTCAGTTATTCATGTAGCCATTTTAATGACTGTCCAATCCGCCACCTTAATGATATGGATCCTGAACATCCCTTTAAAAGATAAAAGATAATAAAAAGAAAATATGAACCATATGCATGGAGTAATTGCTAACAGAACATGGCTGAGTTAACCTAGGTTTTTCTTAGGGGAAGGTAGATTAGGCACCCCTGTCATATCCTCTGTGGACATAGCATGAGACAGGCCTGACACAGTCGGTTTGTGTCATGGTGCTGTATGGTCCTGGCATGTGGTTAAAAACATGTGGTTAGCTGTGTCCTTCGCCTTGAGAGTCTCACAAGAGCCTGTGTTTGGTTTATTTTAGTGCATTCTGTGTTTAGAAGTATTAGTACCAACACCAGCAGAGGCAGGTGAGGGCTGTGATTTCATCATACGTGACCAGGACCATATAAGGTGTCAGGGGACATGCTCACTCATCTCAGCGTAGACGAAGACTGATGCCGAAACAATAGGTTTAGACACCCTCAGCCTCAAGCCCATAGAGATGGGAAGAGGTCTCATCTGTGTAGCTGCGCCGTTATGTCCCTTGTATCAGTGTGGGCTTTAATTGATTGGCTGACACATACACATATATAAACTGTTAAAGCATTTTTAACAGAATTTACACGTTTTTTTACTTCACGTTCAGACATTTACTGTGACAAGTATCAAATACTAGCATGAGAACAGGTTACCTGTTTAGACAAAAAAATACTGAATATGTGTTCCTAGGCACTTGTCCTCAAATATTCCTCAAACATTTCTCCACTTATCTTTTACCACTAATATATAGAAATACAATACACTGTACTTCAACAAAATACCACACAACATTATACAACACAGTACACTGCAGTACAACACAGAGAAACAGAACAAGGTGTAAAAATCGGTCAGGAGCCAAAAGGAGATGAGCTCCTGCACATATGGTTGAAGAGACCTGGGAGAAGATGAGCTCCTGTACATATGGTTGAAGAGACCTGGGAGGAGATGAGCTCCTGAACTTATGATTGAAGAGACCTGGGAGGAGATGAGCTCCTGTACTTATGGTTGAAGAGACCTGGGAGGAGATGAGCTCCTGTACTTATGATTGAAGAGACCTAGGAGGAGATGAGCTCCTGTACATATGGTTGAAGAGACCTGGGAGGAGATGAGCTCCTGCACATATGATTGAAGAGACCTGGGAGGACATGAGCTCCTTTACATATGGTTGAAGAGACCTGGGAGAAGATGAGCTCCTTTACATATGGTTGAAGAGACCTGGGAGGAGATGAACTCCTGTACTTATGGTTGAAGAGACCTGGGAGGAGATGAGCTCCTGTACATAAGGTTGAAGAGACCTGCGAGGAGATGAGCTCCTGTACTTCCACCTAACAGCACTTTCACATTTGAGAGACAACTAGAAAGTAGAACTCCCCAACTTCACAACACAATAAGATATAAAACAATACATCACAATAAAATACAAAACAATAAAACACAATACAATAAAATATAACACGACACAATACCGCACAATACAACTCAACACAAAACAGTACAACATATCACCATAATGTGTTCTTTAACCATGAGTCCTGCCGTCATGATATGAACATAAAAACTGATTTTGTTGTTAGGTTATGTCATGCTCATTTCTAAATAAGGATTGTAATTTCCAGATAAAAACACACAGGCCTTTTACGTGCATAGCTTACACGATATATCGCTTCCCATGGATACTGCTAACTTGCGAACTACAGAGCAGGCATTGCAGATCTTTTCAAACCACACTTGAAGAGCGCTAGAACATACTCCATTATTCTGTTTCAAGCGCTTCTTCAAGGCCAGAAGACTATTCGAGAATGCAGGCGTCTGAGCTTCATATCCCTCATGGTATACTCCACAACGTGTCTGCACCTCAGTTAAAAAATAAATCCTCGTCTTCACCGTGCAGGCACATCCCCAGTCCCAGACACTTTAAAAGATCTTGTTGATGAACCACAGACCACACAAAGCCATGTCACCTGGGCCTTTCAAGGACTTTCAAGGTCCACATGTTTTACATATGCATTCCACGGATTCATCAACATCATAAACTTTGTGTTTCATGTGGTGGTTGTTCCACCTAGCCGTCTTAAGGTGAACACTGAGATCCACAACTGAATTACAAAAATGTACATATTGAATGGGATTAAGGTGATATCCTGCTTACCCTGGGTTGTTATTGAAGGCCCATGGAGCCATTTTGACAACTATTCACCTCTGTCCAAGCCTGGTATAAGCATCATTAACATCACCCAAATTCATGAATTGAAAAGTTCATGAAAGATTTGAGTAACACCACATATCGAGGTGTGCATAATTATTAGGGTCTGTGTCTGGATCACCAAAAGGACACACGTCACCACTTCAGTCAGGTGCCAAGCCAGGTGAAGGAGAAGTACTGGTATGGGCTGCTATCATTAAGGATGAGGTAGTTGGACCTTTTCGGGTTGATGATGGACTGAAACTCAACTCGCAAACCTACTGCCTGTTTCTGAAAAATACTTTCTTCAAACAGTGGTACAGGAAGAAGTCCTCAGCATTCAAGAAGGCCATGATCTTCATGCAGAACAATGCTCCATCAGATGAATCCAAGTATTCCAGGGCTTGGCTAGCCAGCAAGGGTGTCTTGTCCCACCCAATGAACACCCATAAATCGCTTTACACAAGTGTTTATGCCGTAGACAGCGGAAAGGGACACTGGAGCTCAATTACTTGCTGGTATTATTCGAATTATTTCACTTGCCAAATCTTCAAACAGTGCCAAAGCAGTCATTGTGCATCATTACGCATTGGAATTGTATGAATTTTTACACCCAGCTATTTTATTGTAAAAGCTACCCAATTTCTAATACTTTCAGGTATATGCACTGATTGTTATTGACAATGACAGGGCTATTATCACACTGACAGTTATGTGGAACGATCATGTGATGACATGAATGACACGTATCTGCCCGACTGAGGCAACAGAATCAGTTTAAATGTAATTTGTCCTCATGTTCGCCTTATTATCTGTGAGAATGAATTCCATGAAATGCAACAACTGTCGAATGATTACAGATCCAATCAAATATGATTCACGATTCACCTGCACAAATATTTGAGGAATTATTTTTCATGGACAAATATCTGTGTATGTATTTATCGGAAATCATATTGTTTTGTGTGTGCACTCCAGGGAACTCTTCATATGCAATACGTTAGAGATTATATTTAGATTTTTCACAATTATGTTAATTTGAAAACTCTTCTAGAGTTGCAGTTTCCTATTTCTCAATTTCTTTATGCGTATGCAATGTTTATAAATGAGGCCCCTGGCCCTCTTCCTCTCCTGACTTAAATCCTATTGAAAATTTTTGGGCCCTTCGTTAACGTGATTTACAGTCAGGGAAGACAATACACCTCTTTGAACAGAATTTAGGAGGCTGTGGTTTCTGCTTCAGCAAAAGTTGATCGTGCACAGAAGAAACTGCCAGGTTCCATGGATGGAAGGCTCATGGCAGTTATTGAGAAGAAGGGTGGTTGGTTATATTGGTCACTGAATATTTTTGAAAGGACAAACATTTTTATTAATTGTCATTTTGTGTTACTTATTTGTTACACTTACTTTAACATGTGAGTTGGGAGATTGTTTACTAGTTGCCTAATAATTCTGCATGCCAATTGTTGCCGGATAATTCTGCACTCTTATGTATTCCCCTGAGAAAGATCAAAACTCACTTTTCCTTTGTTAAACATTCAGGTTTGAGGTTGTATTATATTTTGGAGTGACAGAGAGCATTGTGTTTGTTAATCAAATTAATCTTGAGGAATACGATTTGCCTAATAATTGTGTACGGTGCACGCAGGAACTGAAAGTTTAAATGACAGACCACTGCAAATTGAACGCTTCTGTTCCTTACTCAAACTTTCCTTTTCAACTTAAAAGGTGCAATTTCTTCCAGAGCTATATATATATATATAGCATATAACAACCTACAGTACATACCAGAGCATATCTGAACTTTTGCCATGTCACTATGTTAAGCAACTAACAGACCGAGTGGCTGTCCAGAACAACAGACCCCTCGTTTGTCATCACTGAACAGGAGGGAGAAGAGCAGGTTGTTGGGTGGAATGCAGGCCGTGCATACTTCTTTCACTTTCCATTAAAGGTGTCTCACTGGCGAGTGGCCATTACCGCCTCCTGAAACGACACCATAAACGTTTCTTTGGTTCCCTGTGTGATATAAAGTTCTCTGGATTATTTCCACTCAGTCTTGACCATTGTTGCAAAGTGCTGGTGGGATCATCATCCTGAAGGATGAATTCATTACTGCCAAATTGCCATCCATGGCTGTCCTCCTTATTGGATTGGAGACAGTAGGCTAAACAGGTAGTTTCGCTACTGTAGGCTGTTCACATCAAAACACACTAAAAGTTAACTTATGTTGCAAGCATTTCTATGTTTGAAAATATTATTTTGAATATGATTTGCAGGCAGAAGACAAATAGTTACTCAGACTTAATGTGTACTATTTTAGCTATTCAAAACCAAAACTAAAACCAAATAGAAATATAATATTTACAAATAAGTGCGGTCAGCCTCCTTGCACAGTGGCAAGTACAGACCATAGCTATGGTTCCTTAAAATGTAATATTTTCCTGAAAGACATTTGTGTTACTTGATGTTGAATTGACTTTTGCTGTGGAAAATAAATGAATACAGTACTACAATAGAAAAGTTAAGCAACGCTGAGCCGAAATGTGCTTTGAAATCAGCCATTTCCAACAGCTATGGTGGATCAATACAGATTCAGTTGACTCGCAAACAGCCCCATTAGACATTAGTATTGGGTTTTCTGACACAACAGTTCAGCAGTTGATTTGTCAAGTCCGACAACTCCCGGAGTGCGTTAAATCGTCCTAAATTTCCAAAATAAGGCTACTAGCCTACATTTCCTTTTAAATCCAAAATGTCACCCTTGTTAGGCTGGACCTACTTTATTTTCCTTTTAATATCCTTAAAATATATTTTTTATGTCATGAAATGGCTTATAATAGCACAATCGTGTAACATATTGACGTATTTTCACATGACAGAGTGCTACGGAATGGGGAACACTGGATGCTTAGCAACAACAATGACTACAACCATATTCTCCATCTCTGTAAGGGACAACCCTTTGACCTGTCAGATGCACACACATTTTTGTCCTAGATGGATATATCATAAATAAATCAACACCGTTGCCGTGTCGTCAATTAAGACGCATATTAATTATCTGCAATGAATGAATGGTTCCTAGGTGGCTTCAGGGGAGCAAATTAGTTAATTAGTATGATGTAATCGGACTCACAAAGCATGATGCTCGGTGTTGCAACAGGGCCAGTTTAATTGAAGTATCTCGTTAATTAATGTTGGGGTGAAATTGAGTAATTGGATGCCGACATGAATGGAAGATCAACTTAGAGGTCTGTGTGTGTCCATATCTCTGTGTGTGTGTATATGTGTGTGGGGATAATGTTTTTGCATTTTCTCCTCTCACTTTCCATTGTGCTGTGGCATCTTGGGTTTACCGGGCTGCTACTAAAGATTTCATCTTTCAAAGTGCTAAACATTAAAACCTCAAAATGGGTAATGGACCCTGCTTTCCATGGTTTGTACCCACAGCTGGTTTCCAAGGTTGTCAGAACCTTAAGATATTTTTATAGATTGAATAATAGAGGGCAACATACTTTTTGTTTTGGCTTATTTAAGTGTATGGAGTTTGTTCCCCCTTCATAAATAATAGATGTATTTCAACTGTCACACATGGCATCTTTCTACCCGAAGACCTTGGGAATATCGTGTGATGAGAGACTATAGCCCTTATCTGCCGAGAAAAATAATGCATGTCCTTGCATTGCTCAATTCATTAGCAGATCAATTAAAGTGTCAGTTTAATTTGATTTCAATGAATTGCAATGTCATCGTGACTGTGGCTTTGGCAGGTTGGCACCAAGTATAAATCACTGTCATTGGAGCTGCTGACAACACAGACTATTGTCATGCTGTCAGACTCTACAGCTAAGCATTCAATGAGACAAGGTCTGGCCTTGTACAATTTAAAACAAGATTCAGGCATTTCCGGCCTTTTTGTGAGTACCGTATGCTCTAATTATGTTTTGAGTTGGAGTTACTGGGGAGGCAGAACCCGTAGTCAAGACATCATAGTTATCGCCTCTGACCCCTGAGAATCTTATATTATTGACATTTTTTCATTCAGAGGGTTGTTAAAAGGTCAGTCGTTGCCACTATTAAAAGGTTTCCTGTAAATTGTGTTTTGTTATGTGTTATATTTTGCTTTGACAGGAGCTAATGGAGATGAATATATACTGTAAACAGTGTAAACCAAGAAGGACGCATGATGATCCTTTGTTCATATGACAGCGACCCACGCCACAACTGTTCAATCCTTTTGTTATGGAAAATCAAAATATATTCACGTAGTGACTTGCATGAACTCATAATGTGTGCAATAATAGTGATTAATAACGTGATTGCTGAATAACTGCTCTGTCTTTGTACCTGACACATACAATTATCTGTAAGGTCCCTCACTTGCATAGTGATTTTCAAGCACATATTCATCCACCAAGACGGGAGAGGTTTCCACCATGAGGCCGACGGTCATTTCCAAACCTTTACCAATTTTAAAGGCTGTGCAGAAAACTCAAGATGGATCCTCAACATTGTAGCTATTCCGCAATACAAAGCAAAATGACAGACTGAAAAAGAGGAAGCTTAACGTAGATTTGAATATTCTAAAACCCTTTACCACAAGGTAATTAAGTGACACTGAAGAAAAAGCGTGAGAAATGTAAGTTCTGTCCTGAATGCAAAGCGTTAGGCTTGGGGCAAAATCACAACACATCACTAAGTATTACTCATATTTTTAAGTGCTGTATTCTGGTTGGTCCATAATTTGGCCTGTGGGAACGCTTGTCATCGGCAAGGACTAAGTACAGTTTTGGGATAAAATGAAGAGGATAAGAAAATAAGGAAAACTTGATTCAATCTGTCTTCCTGCAGAGGACACATTTAGCTTTTTGGAGGACAGTATTGTAAAGTACCAGGCCAAATTTAAATTGCACTTTTTTACCAAGGCAACACTGAATGTTCTTGAGTGGCCTAGTTGCAGTTTTTAGAAGTGTCTAAAAGAACAGAAGTCAGCACAGAAGAGGTAAATGAATATTTGTCTAACTTTTGAAGAATATCATTTTGTGCCAGGAAAGGAATGACACACAACCACAATAAAATGAGGTAACTAATGCTAGCTTGTGAAGGCGCAAAATGAATAACATTGTTACAATCCTTACTGTTGCCTAGCTACGTTTGCTATCCGACTCAAACAGCTGTGCCAGGATAACATCTGGGTAAACAAATCTTTGGCTTCTGATTGGTCACGTGTTCTGACCAGCTGATCACATGGTCAGGCAAGCTGCATGAACTTATAGCACAGCATTACATGCAATCAAAGGATGTGCTTGGGGAGTGTTTATCAAGAGAAAGTGTGAGTCTATGAAATGCTGGTATGATCTATGGCTGTGCTGCCTTCTGTGTCCCAGATACCTGCTGGAGTGGAAAGGCTTGAGCGGAAAGATCCATCTCTCGTCCTGCTCCCTCTGGTCTTGACCTACGCTTTCACTCTGGCAATCTACTGAGACGAGGAGCCTTGGTTTTAGGCTAGGCTACAACTCCACTCCTCTGTGTGCACGTGAAGCGACAAAATGGATCTTGGATGGCGTTGTTGGTGTGTGTGCATGACCGCCACAGCCAGAACACACAGCATCACACCATGTACACACAGCATTTCCAAAGCAGGTCTTCATGCAATTCTCCATAGGAAATGTATATGTTTTAAGTAGATGGAGACCGAGACAAGGCATTTCACTCGTTTTGTTCCATTGCCTACAGATGTTGGATAATGTGACCAGTTTCGTTATTTTCTTTAGCGTGTATGTGAAGGGGAGAAAAGACTACATCCAGATTAATCTGAGAATGGGTGTCTGTGCACACTTGGTCTGAGTTCATCAGATGTCCCCACAAAATGTTTTTCTTGGGGGGGTTTATCCCCACTAGGAAATATGCCATTTCCAGCTCAGGGTTTGTCTCCACATTTCTCTATCCACACAAATAGAAAAACAATGGACCAGTTGACCAGACTGTAAAGGTCACTGTCATTTGTGTTAAAAGAGCACTGGTGACAAAGAGGATGGCAGTATGATAAATATATTTATTGGGAGACTATATTAGCGGCATGCAAAGGAAAATATTGTCAGAATAATCATTTTTGCAAGTGTATATTAGTCATCCACTTTTGACTTTAATGCTATGTATTGATATGCTTCAATACCCTTTTATACATAAAGTATCAACGTGTCAATATACAGGAAGATGGTTAAGGGGTGAGAAAGGGAGAGGGTTAAGGATGGCTGGGATGAGAAAGAGCGAGGGTGAAGGAGGGAGGGGGAGGGAGGGAAAATGAGGGGGACGATGGCACTGGAAAGAGAATGTGGATAACGAGAAAAATGGAGAGAAAGCAGGAAAAGAGTTGGAAGGGACAGAGTGAAAATGGAAAGAGAGGGAGGGAGAGAGAAGAGAATGGGAGACGGGTAGATTTAGATAGAAAAGTCTGAGAAGAAACAGGTAGCAGACTGAACATCTTCAGTCATATACCAAGTCGTATCGCATGCGTGATGATCCAGTGTTGACTTGGAAGTGCAGCGTATCGTTACTGTCCCCTTCCTTACAACGCAGACGTTGATGGAACAAAACAAAATGGAAGTTGCGGGAAGGCACAAGTGGTTAATGCAGGGAGAGGAGAGAGCTGCTGTATGTACACAGTGGGATGGATAACAAAGAACAAATACCAACAAACGTATGAATAACAATAACTTGGCTATTTACATGCACGACCGGTACTGAGTTGGTGTTCGTGGGTAGAGGGTCATATAGGTAATGAACTGGAACAGCAGCACTGTACAATGTATGATGAGTGGGAAGTATATGTGTCTGAAGCATCAGTGTACGGGTGCCTGCGTGTGTGTGTGTGTGTGTGTGTGTGTGTGTGTGTGTGT
>JACXGJ010005997.1:0-36390 GCA_016801105.1 Esox niger | reverse complement strand
GCTGGCTGCGGCTTCAGGGCAGCAGGGGGCGCTGGCTGCGGCTTCAGGGCAGCAGGGGGCGCTGGCTGCGGCTTCAGGGCAGCAGGGGGCGCTGGCTGCGGCTTCAGGGCAGCAGGGGGCGCTGGCTGCGGCTTCAGGGCAGCAGGGGGCGCTGGCTGGAACTCCTGGGCAGCAGGGGAAACCCGGCGCCTTGGAGCTGGCACCGGACGTATAGCAGGCGTTGGCTGCAGTTTCAGGGCAGCAGGGGGAACTGGCTGCAGCTTCTGTTCAGCAGGGGAAAGCCGTCGCCTTGGAGCTGGCACAGGGAGTAGAGCAGGCGTTGGCTGCTCAAGGCTGGCTGGGAGCTCCGCCACTGGTGGTGAGAACAGATATGGCGGGTCGTGAAAGCCCAACCAGTCCTCACACCTACCGCCAGCCGGGATGTCTTCTACCTCCATTCCTCCACACACGAGAGGCAGCATAGGCTCGTAGTACCATCCCTCCGGAGGTGGCAGCCGTGCCTTAGGGCCCTCCGCTTGCCGCCATAGCTCCCCCAAAAAAAATTCTTAGGGGTGACTCCCTGCCGGCCGGTTTCGTCGCCTGTGACGTCTTCTCCTCCTTTTGCTGCGCTGGGTTGGCGAGGTGGGCAGCTGTTGACAGTAGGGGTTCTCCTCCTCCTCAGTGTCGCTGTCAGGCCAACCAAGGAGTTCCCCTACCGTCCATCTCTGCTGTGTCTTTGGTTGGTGGATCATTCTGTCACACAGCTGGTTGTAGAAGGACACAGGCGCAGAGACGGAGTGGTAATATGCCATAGTTCTTTATTAACGTAAAAGGAACCAAAATGAAAGCAGCTTACCGTGACTGGGTATAGGCTAAAGAGCAACTAGAAACCATAATGATCTACACAGAGTGTGGACCAACATTCACATAAATGTGTTCCCCAATTGGAGGCAACAATCTACACCTGCCTCCAATTGGGGAGACCAAACTTACATAGAGATGCCTAGAGGCATCTCTTTTTGTCCTGTCCTGACTATGGCCCCAGTTCAGTGCAGAGATGGCTAGGGGCATAGCCAGGACGTGACAATTTTAGGACAAACTATCCCTTTAATAGGGCCATAACAGAGAAATTTTGTTCTACATGCCATAAAATAAATATATCTATGTCCCTATTAAAGCTTAAGTATATATTTTTTTAGCATTAACACATTCCTAGTCTTTTAATCTGAATCGTGGATGAATTCCTACCATATCAGATGGTCACAGGCCCGCATCTGAAATACCTCTGTATACAATGTACTGCTCTTAAAGAAAAAGGTGGTCGGTTATCGCAGTGGGGGGAAATGTTATACTGCGTGTTATACTTTTTATATAAAAAAGTTCAGAATGTAATGGTTTCTAAGAAAATACGGTTTGGATCAAAAGAAAGCAAATCTGGTAAAAGAGAGGCAGTTAGATGCTATTTAGAGTGAACATTGGTGCAGATGCCTATCCAGGTAGAAACTCATGGATCAAAATGCATTAAACTTGGACGCTGCTGTGGCAATTCTTCTGTTAAAAAAGTAAGGGAAGTTAGCTAAAATGCTAGATATCAAGCTAATTTCACACTGTTATTGTCATGCCCCCACCTCCGCGATCGCGCAGAGGCGGGTCCTCGCGTCCCTGAGCCAGTCACACACCCGCTCGTCTCCCTATTACGCACCTGTTCCCAATCCGCAATTACGCACCTGTTCCCAATCATACCATCACCAACAGTATTTCCACAGTCCTCTGCCATGTCCTCCCTGCCGGATTATGGTCGATTTTCACATGCACTACCCAGCTATCCTCGAGTCTACTTTCTGTCTGAATTTCCCGTGTACCGACTCGTTGCCCGTCCCCGATAACTCTGCCTGTTCTCTGCCTGTACTTCTGCTGCCAGCCCGTGTGTCGACCTTCTGCCCGTCCCTGACTACTCTGCCCGCCATCTGTCTGTACCTCAGCCGCCCGCCCGTGTACCGAACCACTGCCTGTCCCCGACTCCTCTGCCAGCCATTGGTCAGTGTCCCTGCCGCCTGCCTGCGCGTAGGTTCCCTGCCCGACTCTGATCCCTCTACCTGCCACTCCCCCTCTGCCCTTCCAATCCACGCTTGGGTCCTCACCCCCGTCCCTGACAGTTATTAGTAATTGCCCTATTGGTGTTAATGTGGCTAGAAATACAGACAGAACAGACATGGTAAAAGTTACTGACTGTACTACTAACAGCTTCTAATAGCATCAGCTTGCCAACAAGGACCATGTTAGCTACCTAGAATAACATCATACTGTCGTTAGTAACTGGCTATAACTAATTACCAGGCAAAAATGATTGGCCAATTTAGTTAACTAGCTAACCTTGATAAAGAGGTGAGCTGCCGTCTATACATGTTGTTTGCTTTGTTTACTAGCCCAGCTAGTAGTACTGTAGTTGGAAAACATTACCAGTATGAGTTTAGACTAGTAGCTCCCTATTCTCATGTTTCCTACACCAAATACATTTTGGCAGCTAGCCACCTATAGCTGTCCCTTCGTGCTGTTTGCTACTTTTACTAGCCCAGCTGGTAGTACTGTAATCGGATAACATTACCGGGCGAGGTAAGACTAGTAGCTGGCTATTATTACATTTCTGTATGTACGCTAGATCCAATACATTGCGACAGTTCGCCGCATGTAGCCGCCTGCTTACGTGTTGATGAGCTGAATAAAGTGCACAGATTATTTGTGGGGCTTTAAGAGTGAACTGACATCACACCAGCGACAGAAGATATTTCTGGGACATTTAGGTGGAAATACTTCCTGTTTTGAAAGTTACGTCCTTCTGCTCTACATTTACAACAGGAAATTAACAGAACTGTGTTTTATAAGAGAATGTTCCTGGTAGATGTTCTGACTACTAAAATCCAGGAACATGTCCTGTACTTTTGAAAGTGGTAAATGTTTGAATATTTTAACTGAACGTTTACTAGGTTCCAGTCTTAGGCTTAAATTCCACTCCTTGAACTGAATGTAACTGAAACCCATTTGGCAAATATATCTACATTGTACAAAACATTGTTTAACACCTTTGTATCAGTTTCAATTCCTTATTTCTTCTGAAGTACTATAGAGAAAAGCTACTCAGCAAGTAGCCAAGTATCCTTTCTCGGTGAGCCCACTGCAAAATCATGACACCTGCCAGCAATGACCGCAAATACACATCAGAGGGCACAACATAAAACATGATTACTGAACTTAAAGCAATGAAATTTAAATGCATTTCAATGTTGGTGAAAATCTTTAAAATTTACCATCAACTGAATACAGGAACACTGTATTTAAACCACTGTATTCCATAAGAACCTAATTTCAGCACCACCCAGGGATGCAGAGCAGTGTTCTGCTGAATACAGTTATGGTTCTAGCATTGCCAACAGTATTAAGTCAATCTAGTACTTGATTTGTAATAAATGGAATAAGAAATATCCTCACTTCAACCATTATAATCTTCTGGGACTTCAACCCTCTCCACGAAGTAGGCCTTGATGATGTACATTGACCCAGAAGGCATTTGCAGAATGTCCTGTGGAGAGAAACCTGCAACTTTGAAAAGAAACCCAAACAATACCCGAGTGAGTACTCTCTGATGATGACAAATGTGCAGCCAAGACATTTTTAGACATTGCCCACCATCTGCTGCAGAATTTCTAACCGACCAACCCTCACACCAACTGCAAAAAAGTGAGGACGAATGGAGAGAGGAGTGATAATGCAGGATTCAAAAAAGCTTTTCTGCTTCTACTCTTCAGGCAAACTCCCACCCTTATATAACGACTGTATAATGACGTTTAAGGGATAGATCTATCTAGATTCATTTTTGGGTGAAATTCCACTTACCCTGAGTTTTTCTTTAAGGCAATTCTTCACAACAAGCTATTATTCACCTCTGTCCCAGCCTGGAATTTGCTTTTTTAGCAGCTTCCAAATTCATGAATTAAAACTGTTCGTCCCAAGCCGCAAAACAGCACCATGGTCACCTTTTAAATTAATTAATTGGGATAATGCTTACAATAATGCTTAATTCCAGGCTGGGACAGAGTTGAATTATGGCTTGTGAAGAATTCCTCAGTGGTCCTCCAACAACAACTCAGGGTAAGAAGGATTTCACCCAAATATAAATCAAAGTCAGAATTTCAGCCCAATTTCTTATTCAAAATATATTAGAAACAATTGTTCTCCTGCAAAGGTGTATGACAGGTCATCTTTGGAGATGTTAGAAAATGTAGACTATAAAACCTGTGACAGACAGCTCATAAAATATAAATGGCTTGCCCTGTACTCGATTGGGATTCCCAAATTTTGTTTCCACTGTTAGTGGAGCATCAGTTCTGCCAAACCATGCTACTGGAGGAAGAGCAGTATAACTCACTTCTGCCGAACTCACTCTAGCTCAACCATGCTCTCCCAGAGAGATAGTTGCGTGCATAGAGCGGCTGTCCAAAAATAAAGGCAATTCCTAAACTTAGTTTACATCAGGGACAAGCCCAGTTGAAAAGGCTTCGTTATGAAATGAGAGTTTAGACAATTGTCTCTTCTGTCTAACAGTACGGCCAATGTTCATCTGGGACTGAACCAGATTACTGTTAACCCAAGTTAATTTCAGAGTACTTCACACATGTAAGACTGACTCAGTACAGTAAATAGGAACAGAAGAAACCATTCAATCCCCAAAAAACAAAATGATGGTCTCTTGAAAAGTAACAACATGTTAATTTAATGATGCTAAATAATGGAACATGCTCAGCATCCAATGATTTGTTGAGACCACTTTTATTTTCCATTTGTTTCAGAATTACAGGAGATTGCGGGGGGCAGAGGTGATTAAGCAATCATAGGGGTGACTGATCCTTCTTCAGTGTTACCTTGTAACAGAGGTACGCCAGGCCTTTGATGAGACTTTTTCTTATCAAGTTGGAGTTGATGGGTGAGGAGTGTGGTCTCTGCCCTCCTGTTATTGTACTTAGTCAAATAGGTGCACACACTCACACATGAAATTCCTTTGAGATGTTCAATCAATAACCGGGTAAATTGAAGGAGAACCCATTCTAATTTAGAGAAAAAACCTGGGGAATAGTAACAAGTGAAGGAGTGGAAATGAATGAGCCAAATGGAAGCTAGGGATGATTACCTAGTCATGCTATTATGTAAATGTGTCTTTCACACAGTGTGACACCACTACTCTTACAATTAGTGCCATGGGGCCTTAGGTCCCTCCCTGTGCATTTAGTCTGACAAAAAAAAAAGGGGCCGACACATACCTACCCTGTTTAACTTCAGAAGCAAGCCAGCAGTGGGAGGTACAGAAATATATATATATATATATATATATATATATATATATATATATATAATAATCCTAAGTGAAGATGTACAGTATACCAAGTACAAAATTATTATCAGTTTAGAGCCAACGGGTTCTTGCTGCTATTTTTCCTGTTCGTTTTTTATTTACGCTATCTGTAAACCAGTCAGTATTCAAGCAATTGGCTACCCTGTTTCACGCATCAGGTGAGGAAGGACACAAGGCGCAGAGTTAGGGAACATCCTTAGGAAATCACAATGACCGACAACCAGGGCAACTTATATAGGATCTCAATCAGAGGCAGTAGGGAGCTGTTGCCTCTGATTGGGGATAATTAAGCAGTAGTGCACATAGAGATGCCAAGAGGCAACCCAGCCAGGACCTGACACACTACAAATATAGCAAATCTAACTAATGTATGGAAAGAATTTCATTAACAAATATATGATTCATTGTTAAACTTCAAACATCAACATCAAGGAACTAAAAGTAAGAAAGTTCATCTTGAGTTATAGGCAAAAGTGCATAGGCAATTATTTAGCTCAATGGTGAATAATAGTTGCATGGTGAGTAAAGCCTACATGTCTACAAATCCCTATTGTATATTGGATTCTAAGTTTGTTCAGCAGGGACATCACTTTCAGACTTTCAGAACGTGCTAGAAATTTTTGTCTTTGCAAATATTAACGTGGAAAAGATTTGGGTCTAAGAAAAATTATTCCAAGGGCTGATGTTCCTGTTCTTTAGTAGCTAAAACAATCTATCTTTTATCTCAATTCAGAAATGAATACATTTCTCTCCAAGTATCTCGGGGTCTGGTTCGCAAATGAGGGGATAAATGGAGCGGGAGAATGGCCGGAGAATCGGTGCAGCAGGGGTGGTATTGCATTCGCTTTACCGCACCGTCGTGACGAAAAGAGAGCTGAGCCGGAAGGCAAAGCTCTCAATATACCGGTCAATTTTCATTCCTACCCTCACCTAAGGTCATGAAGGCTGGGTCATGACCGAAAGAACTAGATCACGGGTGCAAACGGCTGAAATTAGTTTTCTCAGAAGGGTTGCTGGCATCTCTCTTAGAAATAGGCACTGAGAAGCTCAGTCATCCGTGAGGAACTCAGAGTAGAGCCGCTGCTCCTTTGCATTGAAAGGAGCCAGTTGAGGTGGTTCAAGCATCTGGTAAGTATGCCCCCAGGACGTCTCCCTAGGGAGGTGTTCCAGGCACGTCCAGCTGGGAGGAGACCTCAGGGTAGGCCCAGGACTAGGTGGAGAGATTATATTTCGACACTGGCCTGGGAATGCCTCAGGATCCCCCAGTCAGCTGGCAAATGTAGCTCAGGTAAGGGAAGTTTGGGGTCCCCTGCTGGAGCTGCTGCCCCCACGACATAACGGATAAGTGGATGAAGATGATGATAATACATTTCTCTTGTTTCATTAGTAGAATCAGGTGGCTAAATATTTGGGTACTAAATGATCCAATCAAAGGAGTAATATGTGGGAAAGAGTTCAGGCAGGACTTAAGAATCATGGTCAGTTTGGTGTTACTTATACAGGTGATTTCAAAACACACAATGCCAAAAAGGAAAGGGGGTCACAGAGGACATCCGGAAGAGGGTTGTGACAGCACATCAGTCTGGGGAAGGCAATTGCAAACATTCTCAAAAAGATCTATGCTTAATCGGTCCACTGAGAAGCAAACAATTGACAAATATTTAACATGACAAAAACCTTGGATAGAAATGGACTACCTTGCAAAATATCTCCAAAAGTCTCAAGAAAAATGCTAAATCAGTTAAATGCCAACACAAACGTAACATCTGGAGATTTGTAGTGTTCCCTTGGTGCATTTCATGTTACTTTACATACTTTAACAATAAAATTGGGTTGCTAGGAAGAAACCTCTGCTGTCAAAAATAACTAAACAGCCTATCTGTGCCATAGACAATCTCGACATTCATTTACTGGACAGATTAGTTCAAAATGTACTTTTTTGATCACAATCAAAACATCTATGTTTTGCAAAATCTCAGGACTGCCTACCACCAAAAGAAGCTTGCAAAAAGTCAGTGATGGTGGTATGAATGTCAAGATCTGGGGATGCTTTTCCTCTGGACCTGGTTGATTACTCTGAGCTATACCAGGTGATTCTTGAACAGAATGTTAAGATATCAGTCAAGCAGATAACGCTTTATGGAAAATAAATCTTGCAACAAAAGTAAATAATGGCTCAGAAGACAGAAACATTGTTTTGGATTTGCCAAATCAATGTCCTGACCATAATCCACTTCGAGATGCTGTGGCAGGAACCGAAGCTGGCAACACATGCCAGACAACCCCTTAACTGTCACTCAGTTGGCTGAGGTCTGTAAGGTGGAGAATCCCCCAAAATGATGTCAGCGACAGATAAGTGGCTTTTGAAGTTCACTCCAATCACTAATGGAGGTTCCAAAAACTGTGAAAGAAGGGGTTCACATATTTTAGCACACATTAAATCTTAGTTTTTGTTAAATTAACCACTTTCGGAAAAAATACACAATTTGACTGACCACAGGGCACTCACAAACACATGGTGTGTTATAAGTTAGTGCACATCTGCGGGCAGTTCTTGGAATTTATCAGGTGCCGTAGTAGATAGACAACCATGAAAAGCTAACTTTGCTTGGTGTTGGTGGGGGTTATTGGGGTAATTTGGTCCTTTCTCTTGAAAAAGAAGCAAGGGTTTTATTGTGGCAGAGTGGGATAATTAACCAGCTTCCCTATGGGTTGGGGGCTTTGAGGAAGAAGGTGACCAGGAAGGAAGTGAAGGTTGAGGGTCCTGCTGCTATATGATAATAGAATTCCTTGAATGTATGAATGCAACAAACATGTCCAGATTTTTCATGGGTGATAACTATAATATTCACCTAAAAAACAAGGCATTCCAGTAAATGAATAAATAAGGGGTTTACACAAACCACTGTTATAATTTCTGTACCACAACCTTGAGTGCATAGCACAGGAAAATTTATAATAACAGGCATGAAGGAATACATGAAAGCATTATGAAGACAGTGTGATGAGATTGGAGCGAGAAACAGCAGGAAATAATTCCATGTTTAGTGGAGCTGATAAGTCTGCTTAGGGTTACAATTATATCCCAAAAGAGACCATGCAGGCAGTATGCACATACTCACACACATATGCCAACATCCCTACACCCCTAGCCAGAAGAAAATAATGTATTTCCATTTTCTCTTCACAGATAGAAAGTATGAATAAACAATAAGTTTAGAAAATACAATATATACATTTAGAAAATGTATGTCCTATGATACATATGTTAAATCTACATGTTTTTTCTCTAGGTGGCTATTTTAGATTAAAATAAAATAAAGACTAAAGATAAGGAAAATACATTGGTAAGGCCTTGCATACATTAACTGTTTCATTAATTTGTCTAGATTATTTTTGACATCAAAGGAAAATTATGCCACACAGCATATGAATGAACATAGCTATACAGGTCATGAAGAACAAAAACATTTTCTGTATGTACACACCTTGGAGTTGCTTTAAAGAACCATTGCTAGCCAAAGTTTCATACTTTCACATTTGGTTAGTTGATGGTGTATTGGAAGAATTATGAAAAAAATGTTCAATAAAGCAATTGGCTCCTGGAAGTGTCTCAGAAGCAAATACTGCATAAAAAAACATTTATGTACAAAAATGTTTGGACACTGTCACGTCCTGGCTATGCCCCTAGCCATCTCTTCACTGAGCTGGGGCCATAGTCAGGACAGAACAAACAGGTGCAGATCGTTGCCTCCAATTGGGGAACCCATTTAGGTGAATGTTTGACCACACTTTGTGTGGATCATTATGGTTTCTAGTTGCTCTTTAGCCTATATCCAGTCACGGTAAGCTGCTTTCATTTTGGTTCCTTTTACTTTAATAAAGAACTATGGCATATTACCACTCCGTCTCTGCGCCTGTGGCCTACCGCCAGCTGTGTGCCAGACACTGTGTAAAACGGAAATAAAAAACAGAATGCAAAGATGTGCAAATTATTTAAAGAAATATTCAACAGAAAAGTTTACAAAGACAACAAATCAAATGTTGAAACTAAAACATTGTTCATTGAAAGACTATATACCCACTTTGAATTTGATGCCAGCAACACCTTTAAAAAAAGCATGGATGGGGCAATTGGAAAAGTTGCGCAATGCAATGAAGAACCTGGTGGAATATTTCACAACTAATATGGTGTATTCCAGTGAGGATGATTCTTTCAGAAGTAAAGGTAGGGAGGTGTTCATCACTCAAAGACTGCATGGGCAAATTTAAGCATAGCATTTCTCAACTTTAAAGAGTTTGGGTATCTTATCAACAATGTTACATAATATCATCTAAAAGATTCAGAGAATCCAGATAAATCGCTGTATGCGAGGGACAAGGCTGAAAACCAATATTGGATGGCTGTGATCTTCGGCTCTCAGACGGCACTGCATTAAAAAACAGAAAGGAGCACTTCTGAAAACCACAAATGCAAGTGAATACTACCATGCAAAGAAGAAACCATGCACCTTGAGGGGGGAAAAAAGTATTTTATTCCCTGCTGATTTTGTAAGTTTTCCCAATGACAAAGAAATTATCAGTCTATAGTTTTGATGGTAGGTTTACTCGAACAGTGAGAGACAAAGAAACATAAATAATCCAGAAAATCGCATGTCAAATTTATTTTTCAATTTATTTCAATTTTAATGAGGGAAAGAAGTATTCAACCCCTCTGCAAATCATGACATAAAAAAACACTTATTGGCAGTCACAGTGGTCAGATGTTTCTTGTAGTTGGCCACCAGGTTTGCACACATCTCAGGGGGATTTTGTCCCACTCCTCTTTGCAGATCTTCTCCAAGTCATTAAGGTTTTGTGGCTGACGTTTGGAAACTCGAACCTTCAGCTCCCTCCACAGATATTCTATGGGATGAAGTAAAAAAAATTGGGTTACATAGTTATGCTAAGTTTTGCCCACCCTTTTCCTAATAATGGTTTGATCCACTGCCCCCAGCCTTCAGCAGTGGCACATCGTGCAGGTACAGTACATATGTGGAAATCTGAAAGTTTGTTAGCTGATGATTGCCAGCAAGCTACAGTAATATCAACAAACTTTTGCAGCTGTTTGAATTTGAGTCAACTTGAGGTTGCAGTTCAGTGTATGAAGCGTTCTTTAGCTGGCAAGGTGACAGTGTTCGTGTCCACCTTCTGAAAGGCACTCAACGCACGTACAGTGGATATGAATAGTCTACACACCACTGTTAAGATGCCAGGCGATTGTAATGTAAAAAAAAAGTCTATTGAAAAACAAACTTAAAACTTTGAGAGGGAAACATTTTAAATTAATAAAATCTCAATAACTTAGCTGCATAATAACACACACCCTTAAACTACTACTTTGTTGAAGCACCTTTTGATTTTATTACAGCACTCAGTCTTTTTGAGTATTAGCAAGGCACATGTTGACATGGCAATATTTGCCCACACTTCTTAGCAAAAGCGCTCCAAATCTGTCAGATTGCGAGAATCTTCTCTTCAATGTGAAGAGGTGAGCTTCATCCTCAGCTTTCTAATGGACGCCTGAAGGTTTTTTTGCCAAATTTGCCTGGTATTTGGAACTGTTCATAATTTCCTCCACCCTGATTAATGCCCTGGTTCCAGATGAATAAAAACAGGCCCACCACCACCATGATGCTGCCACCACCATACTTCACTGGGGATATGGTGTTGTTTGGGTGATGTGCAGTGTTGTATTTTGCACGAAACATACCTTTTGGAATTATGTCCAAAAAGTTCAACCTTGGTTTCATCAGACCATAACACATTTTCACACATGCTTTTGGGAGACTTGATGTGGGTCTTTGCAAACTTCAGCTGGGCTTGGATGTTTTTCTTTGTAAGAAAGGCTTCCGTCTTGCCACACTGCACCATAGCCCATTCATATGAAGAATACAGGAGATTGTTGTCACATGTAGCACACAACCCCTACTTGACAGAAATTCCTGCAGCTATTTTACTGTTGCTGCATGCCTCTTGGAAGCCTCCCTGACCAATTTTCATCTAGTCTTTTCATCCATTTTGGAGGGACGTCCAGTTCTTGGTAATGTCTCTGTTGTGTCATATTTTCTCCACTTGATGATGACTGTTTTCACTGTGTTCCATTGTATATCTAATGCTTTGGAAATTCTTTTGTACCCTTCTACTGACTGATATCTTTCAACAATGAAATCCCTCTGATGCCTTGGAATCTCTCTGTAGACCATGGCTTTTGCTCTGAGATGCAACTAAGAAAATGTCAGGAAAATCCTACTAGAACAGCTGAACTGTATTTGTGATTAATCTGAGTCACTTCTGAACACAGCCACATCCCCTGTAAAATAGGGTGTGCACACATATGCAACCAGGTCATTGTAAGGTTTTTATTTTAAATTTTTACCACTAGAAGATTTCAGTTTGTTTTTCAATTGAATTGTTCACATTATAGGTCACATTAAAAGTGGAATGAGTTCTGACATGATTTATCTTTGTCAAACAATTTTACATCACATATACATGGCATTTTAACAGGGGTGTGTAGACTTTCTACCCACGGTAGCTAATGTTGGGTTAATCCCGTCAGTTTGTTTTATGTTGGGGAGTTCCACACACATTAGCTGAATTTGCAGAGCTACAGTAGCAAGACAACTGATGGTGCAAACTAAACAGGATTACAGCACTACTTTTGGTGTCCCCCTAAAAAATTGGTCTTGACATTTTTCATGTAATGGTCCCCTCCACACTTGATATCAGATTTTCGCCGCTGGTCTATAAAACAGCTTGTGAGTCAGTTGTCCAATTACATTTGGTCCCTTGAAAAAAGTGGCCACATATTGAAGAGCTGTAATTCTTTGAACCCTTCCTTTAATTTGGATGTGAATACACACATTAAGCCCATCTTCATTATTTAACTGTAACTTTAATATATTTAGGTAAACAGCCAAAACATCAACATTTGTGTCCAGTTATTTCCAGACCTAAATCTATACATATTTAACAATTTAACAAATAAATATTTACTACTCAAATTAATGGCTTTAGTTCTAATTTCATGTGCCAAAACCTTGGCACAGTACTGTATGTTTTATGGAAATTTACATCAAGTAATAAAGCGCTATGACCGCTTAATGGATACATGATAACACATTAAATCTTCTGTCTTCAGAGGTTAAGAAGAAATGTATTAGACAATCAAGCTGCCTCACCTCGCCGAGCTTTGATAAATCAGATTAATTAGTCATAAATCAGCGACAAACACTGGCAGGGGGCCACCCTAATAGCAGATTAAACACATCACCATCTCCATCTCACACCACCAGCTACATTAACAATCTCTCCTTTGTGTCCCTCTCTTTTTTTACTTTGACTCCTCCCCTCTCTAAACATTCTCCGTCCCACTTTGAATCTATCGCTCACTCCCTTCACATCTCTTTCCCTAAATCTTTCTTTATCAGCCATGTCTTACTTCACCCTCAATAAATCTCTGTCCTTTCTAATTCTTGTGTTCTATTTTCTCTCTGCCTCTTTTTTCCTCAAGGTTAAAGTCTGACCATTTGCTACAATAAGGGACACAGCTTACCAGCACCACCCGAAATACTTTTAAAAAAAATCCTCTTTCTGGGAGCTGGCCAACTGTAAAAAATATAATTGTTTTACAACCAATAGTAAAACATGATGACAGTGCTTGCCAGCGTTATGGCATTATGGTGTATATAAGAACAAAGCAGCAGTGTGGTTTTGGAGCACTCTGCATAGTGATATGTGTTTAGTTGCTAGTTGAATCTTTGAATGCATTGTGAAGCATATCTTATTTCCCATGCTGTGCACTACTTTTGATGCCTTGATGTAAATTAGTGTACTTTTAAGAGGAAATGGAAATTACATTTGCAATGTATTTTTTGTGTGTCCTAGGTAAGTTGGCCAGAAGACAGAGGTTCCATGTCCCTGCTGCTGCCCATTTGTTTAGAACAGCTGCCCTCAGAAATAGGCCAACTGCTCAATCTCAAAGGAGTGTGTTTGTGTGTGTCGGTATGGGCTGTATGTTTGTGTGAATGTGCACATGCGTGTCTGTAACCATAGACATATATATAAAATGCAATATTCCTTGTTTCTTAATTCTGCTGTGAATTTAACGGTACATTACCAGGTTTATTGCCACCTGCAATTAATGTTAACCCACTCAAAGGATGCAGGCATCAGAAAGCAAATACCCTGCTAAGCATGCATGACTGAACTCTGGCTTGTGGCATCACTAGGTTTTGGTGCCATGCATAGTAATAGACCTCATTGAGGGCAAATGGGCTATTCTGGGGACTTGCGTTTGGATGATATGCTGTTGATGCATGTGTCATACCCCTGTAAATGTTTGCACCGGCTGCTTACCATTGAGGCACTACAGCACCTGAGTCATGGACTTACTGAATCACAGATTAAATATCTAACATCTGAGGAAAACTGCTACATTTCACAGCTATTCACTAAAGCTTTGAGATTCCTGAAATATGTTAACATTTATAGCCTCATATGCTTTATGAGGCTATAAATGTTGCAATTTTGTGAAACATTTTATGAAATGTTTCAAATTACAATTTCACTCTGCTAATGGACGTGAGGTTTGGAATTTAACCCACTTTCTCATGACCTCAATATTAGCCTACAAACAACCTAGGACTTGGAATTATGCCCTTGATAGAATACGGACGATTTGATGAAATGAACCCATCTTTGCCTTCATCTGGTTGAAACTACAGACTTTTCCCTGCTCTTGAAATAGCTCATTCCAATATTCTGTGAGGTGGACTCATTTTATGTTTTATTCGGAGATGCTTTGCAAGAAGGTTAAATTGAACTTCACAAAATGTTATCTTATTATGTTTTGTGCTTCTAAGTTGGCAGTTTTAACAAAATAAATAATATTAAGATATTTATAGAAAAATATGGACCGATTAGCATTCTACAATGATTACTAAAATGCTTTGCTAAATAAAGTTAACCACTAACCAACATGTACAGTGATTTTGGTAAATATGCAGACACCTTCTCTTGTGTCACAATTTCTGAATATAATTCATTAAATATGTCACTTTTTTCACATACATTTTCACACAATACCTGATTAGGACGAAGCAGAAACACGTTTTTAGTCTTTTTTGTATGCCTCCATTAATGTTTCAATTTTTTTCTGCTTTTTCAGAGCAGTAGTTGTCCCAGATTGTTGGTACAGCTACCCAAGCTGCAATTCCAAAGAAGAAACTACAAAAATAAATTGATTGAAAAAACCTAGTGAGGATTGAGACTGAGGGGTGATCAGTCCACTTCTAGCTGTTACGAGTGAAGAATATAGGTACATAATCTTTTTGGACTACATCAATCTTTTTGCATGTGGGTCAGTTACTACAGCATCTAGGTAGAATCCAGATCGACTGCACATCAAAGCAGACAGGGACGACCCAGTAAGCTATAGGCAGTGACAGAAGAATGTAGATCTGCAGCACCAACAGGTGGAATTTGGACATGGACAGCCAGGAGTTGCCAGGCCAGTGATTCCGAAGACATGTTCCAAGTAGTCAGGTGCTGCAAAGATTCAACAGGACACCAGAGAAAATTGAGGAAAATTTGTGAATTGTCTTTACCAAATATTAATCTAAAGAGGTGAATGCTTAGTTTTTCCGGTTTTGTATTTGTAAATAAATGTAGATTTATTTTATTTCACATCATGGGTGTTTTTGTTCAAGCAAGAAATACCAAACCAATTTTGTATCAAATGGTTTCTACATACTTCAGTGTAGTAAACAATTAAATTCAACAAGCTGTAAAGCATTCCAAGTGTACTTCTGTAAATGGATTTTGCAGTTATTCTATTAAATTTGAAGGCTGTTTACTATGTGAGGTGACAAAAATAGTGTTGGTAAGGCACTCACAGACACAGTGATCACATAACTATGCAGATTTTAAAAGAAAAAGGAGTGATTAAAGTGTTACGTTTTAGAATATTCTACCATTCATTCATTCCAAAACTGAGAAGAATGACAGTTGGAGGTGTTGACTTTAGCAATGAGTAGTGTGAAGTATCTAAAAGAGCGCCACATTCTGTGAGGTAGACAGTTATTGTATCCTTAAACTTTTCCAGCTGCCCTAAAGAGATAGTGAGAAGTACCTTTTTTCTGCCTGAGTGCACTGTCAGGGACACCAGTTGTATAAAACACTTCTAAAACCTGCAATGACAACATAGGTTTTCAAAATACAAAAAAATCAAAAGGTATCAGTCAAATATTCTGCCCCCAGGGACTTTTCAGATACCCCATGGGTGGGTGACAGCAGATAAGCATGACATTAATTCACATATGCTTTGCAGTAGCTCAGCAAAAGCTGTGATTAAAAATTATTGCTTGGACCCTGCTGGAATTCCCAACGGTAGGGGTTGTACTTAACATCATACTTGAGGTGAACATTGGCAGTGAACTCAATTAAAATAGGCCAAGCTGAGTTGATGATAGCCACAAAGTATGACGTGACTTTGGAAGTCTTGGAAAAGTCTGCCACTTTCAAGTAGTGTGCATATGTGTATTGGTTGAAGGGGAATAACGATGGATATCTATAATTGGTCTTAAATAAATCGCCTGAGGAATCTGTTGGACTGTCTGTGTATGCAAGTGAGTGTAGAGTCATTTGGTTGTATTGCTTTTACTCTCCTAATTTGACTTGATAGAAATAGGCAAAACAATGATTATCTACTTAAAAAGCAAATGTTCTGTCACCGCAAAACACACAATTGATCGTGTTACACAAAATATACATTTTGTTTGACAAATGTCATGGTTAAGTGTGGGTGTGTGAAACAGACAAGTTGAATCCAGCAAAATGGACCAACATAAAAAAATTCACAAACGCGCAAATGCAACAGTGTCTCACAACATACAATAACCCAGACATACTGGGGAATAAGGACATAACTAAATACACAGGAAAACAAGGAAACCGGGCACAGGTAAGTACAAACACAGATGTGATTGATGAAACTAATGAACTGAGGGAAGACCAAATAAGGACAAGACCAAACCAAAACTAAAACAAAGACTGGGATGATCCCGTTTGGCTGAGATCATTATAATAAATGTCAATTTCAGTTCTAAAGTCGACCATTTCTAACATCTCTCAGAGATGGCTCTTGGGCTTACTACATAAGCCATGTTTTTTTAAATGTTAGAAGAAGTTGCTGTTATAAAATCAACAATATGCTTGCTTGACAGATGTCAAATGTGATATTTTACCAAAGTCCTAATGTATAATCTATTTTCCACACCTCTGGTTTCTGCTTGGTTGGTCATATTTCATACCAATCACTGGTACATTTCATTAGAATTCATAGAATATGATTAGGATTAAAACATGAAACATCAAAAGTTGCAGATGCTTTTGACTGATGTGTCAGGTCCTGGCTTAGGGCCTCTAGACATCTCTATGCACCTGGGGGCCACAGTCAGGGCCTGAACAAAGAGGTGCCTCTAATTATCTCTTCGCTGTAGTTTGGGTTGGCAATTTAACATGGAGCAGTTGCCTCTGATTGGGGGCATTATTTAAATTGCCCTTTTGGACCTTCAGTTTGTGGTAGTGATGGTAAAACAAGGTCTTGTTGAATCGATGAGGCTTTACAGCCAATTGAAAAAAGATTAATTACTCAAGGCCTTGTTTAACACTGTATGCTAGGGACACCTGCTGGTATAAATAATTCAGTGCATCTAAATCCATATAGGTCATATGCCATTTGTCGCAGAAACATTATCTTATTAGCCTTCAATATGGTGTCCCTAAACTTTTTGAAGTCCTGTACCCCCTCTGAAAATGTCAGACCTAAATGCTGTCATCAACTGTGTAGCCCATTTGGTACCAGGCACTTTTGAATGAGTAATATTTAGCTGTCTTTAAAGTAATGAACTATTGAAAATGCCATGACCAGTTTTGGTCTAGTAACCTATGCCCTGTCCGTATAACATATTTCTCAAATAGATTATTAACATGTCAGTCCATTAGAAATTGCTTTGACTCTACATCACATGAATCAGCAAGATGCACTTAGTGTGACACATACGCTGATCAGCCATAACATTGTGACCACCTGCCTAATATTGTGTAGGTCCCCGTTTTGCCACCAAAACAGCCCTGACACATTGAGGCATGGACTCCACTAGACCTCTGAAGGTGTGTCATGGTATCTGGCATCAACACAGTAGCAGCAGATCCTTGAAGTCCTGTAAGTTGTGAGGCGGGGCCTCCATGGATTGGACTCATAGATGCTTGAATGGATTGAAATCTGGGGAATTTGGAGGCCTAGTCAACACCTTGAACTCATTGTGTTCCTCAAACCATCCCTGAACCATTTTTGCTTTGTGGCAGGGCACATTATTCTGCTGATAGAAGCCAGTACCATCAGGGAATACTGTTGCAATGAAAGGGTGCACATGGTCTGCAACAATGCTCAGGTAGTTGGTACGTGTCAAAGTAACATCCACATGAATGGCAGGACTTAAAGTTTCGCAGCAGAACATTGCCCAAAGCATCACACTGCCCCCGCCTGGTTTTAACCTTCGCATAGTGCATCCTGGTGCCATGTGTTCTCCAGGTGAGTGACGCACAGGCACCTGGCCATCCATGTGGTGTACAAGGAAACATGATTCATCAGACCAGGCCACATTTTTCCATTGCTCCGTGGTACAGTTCTGATGCTCACATGCCCATTGTTGACACTTTCGGCAGTGGACAGGGATTCAGCATGGGCTCCCTGACTGGTCTGCGGCTACGCAGCCCCATACGCAACAAACTGCGATGTACTGTCTGTTATGGATAGGAAGAATAAACACAAAGCTCCAAAGCACTTTTCAGTTTTCCAAGCTCTAATGTTTCGATGCAGTGTACCAGAAGCTCATTTCAAAGTACAACACCATATGACCAATGACGTTTGAAGCTTCGGACATTACACAATCACCTTTAAATTCTAACTGGTCCCAACAAGTGTCGTTTTTGCAATGTCAGTTTATAATCTGCGTGCATAAAAGTTTTATGAAATCACTATGTGGGTAGTTAGTAGGAGTATGAGCCATGCAAGCTAATGGAAATTAGAAAGAAGGATAGATTCTATGACTACTATTTGATAGTAGTCATAGAACAGTTATTTGAGTCATTAAAAAAAAAAGGTAATTTTTCAGTGGCAGTTGATGAGAAATTAACAGAAAAAGACTTTTCATTTTGGTTGACAAAAACGAGAATAGATTAAATTATCTTTGTGACAACAGTCTTATTTAACTACAAGAGTTGGAAAGGATTTAAAAAACAGAGGGTGTGGGGATTTGTGGAAATTTTGCCATATGTGCTTTCAGGTGTCCTTTGACCCCATCAGAAATTGCATCATCCCAGTATATAGTACATCCTCCTAAATACAGTACAGTCCCCTCCAAAAGTATTGGAACGGCAAGGCAAATTCCATTGTTTTTGTTGTTTACCGAAGTAATTTGGGTTTAAGATCAAAAGATGAGTATAAGACAAGAGTTCAGAATTTCAGCTTAAATTTCCTGTTATTTACATCTAAATGTGTTAAACAACTTATCACCGTTTGTATTTGACAACTGCATTTTTAGGTGAGCAAAAGTAATGGAAGAAATAATCTTAAAGTAAATAGCATTTAATATGTGGTGGCATAACCCTTGCTTGCAATAATTGCCTCAAGCCTGCAACCAATCAACATCACCAAACTGTTGCATTTTTCATTTGTGGTGCTATTCCAGGCTTTTAACGCAATTTCTTTCAGTTCTTGTTTGTTTCGGGGTGTTTCTCCCTTCAGTCTCTTAAGGAAGTGAAATGCATGCTCTATTGGGTTAAGGTCAGGTGATTGTAATTTCCCCCCTGATTAAGTCCTTTGTTTTGTTGACAGTGTGCTTAGGGTCATTGTCCTGCTGTATGATAAACTTCCTCCCAATTAGTTTCAATGCATTTCTCCGTAAATTGGCAGAGAAAATGTTTCTGAACACTTCTGAATTGATTCTGCTGCTACTATCATCAGATACATCATCAATAAATATTAATGAGCCTGTTCCAGAAGCAGCCATGCACGCCCAAGCCATGACCATGCTTCACAGGTGAGCTTGTATTCTTCGAATCATAAGCAGTTCCTTTCTTTCTCCACACTTCGGCCTTTCCATCACTTTGGTAGAGATTAATCTTGATCTCATTAGTCCATAAGATTGTGTTCCAGAACTTTTGCGGCTCATCTCTTTACTACTTTGCAAATTTCAATCTAGCCTTACTGCTTCTTACTGCTGAGGATTGGTCTGCATCTTGTGGTGTGGCCTCTATATTTCTGCTCTCGGAGTCTTCGTCGAACAGTGGATTGGGATACCTTCACCCCTGCACTGTGGAGGTCGCTGGTGTTGTCACTTACTGATTGTCATAGATGTGTAGTGGGGTGAAGCGGACCAGGCGTAGGCAGAGGTAGCAGGTCGTTGTACTCTTTAATGTATAAACAAACACAAAACAAACGAAACGGAAAAACACAGAGTACAGAGGCACACTGCTAAATGAAAACGAACACAGGGAGACACCAAATACATCGGATGACATGGAACAATGACTAACAACTGAGGGAAGCAGAGGAGAAACATTTAAACACATACTAATGGTTGATTGGGACCTGGTGTGAACAATGATTGACAAGACAAGACAAATGAATGGGACCGGGATGAGTTCATGACTGTTGGTAAGACTGAGAATGCGGGAGATGGCGGAGCAATCCGTCACCTCACCGTCACACTGATACAACTACGGTTGTTTTCCTTGGCCAACCTGTTCCACGTCTGTTGCTCAGTACACCAGTAGTTTATTTCATTTTCAGGACATTGCAAATTGTTGTGTTTGATATACCCAATGTTTGTACAATGGCTCTGGTCGATATTCCTTATTTTCTCAGCTTGACAATGGCTTGCTTTTCGCACATAGACAGCTCTCTGGTCTTCATGTTGGTTTATCCTTTTTAACAAGAAATGCAGTCTTTATAGGTTTAAACCAAGGAAGGAAGCTTAGACTAGTCATGCAGAGCTATTTCATGTTTGAACAATCAACCTAAAAGGCAACACCTCGGCAATAGAAAACATCTGTAAATGTTCCAATACTTTTGCTCACTTGAAAATGTGTGGGTTCAAACAGAGGGTGGTATGTCCTGAGTTTTTTAACACATCTAGATGTGAATACCAGAAAATGAAGGCTGAAATTCTGAACTCTTGTCTCATACTCATCTTTCAATCTTAAACACAAATGTCTTCAGTGAACAACAAAAACAAAGGAATTTGCCTGACCGTTCCAATACTTTTTGAGGGGACTGTATATTAAAGACTTTTGTGATTTTAGAATCCCTCTTGTACTAACATAGTGTTGCTAAACCTAGCTCTGCTCATATTGGTACCCTTGCAATGGCTAAATATTACTCAACCCCAATTTCACTTGCTTAACTCTGATTACATAGACAACTGAGATAAAAAACACTGATAATTTTTTGCTAATATTTATAAGAACATACATTTACTTAATCAAAATGTATATGGAGTAATTTTTGGTTATCCCACAAAACAGGCTATATGCACCTGTACACCACCCCGACACAATCACAGCTAAGCAGAATGTATTTAACATGCAAGGCCCCCATCTGCTGGCTCTACTGAGGAGTTCAGAACACACTGCTAAACCAATCGTCCACCGCAGGGGTACCGTTCTGGCTCGGGGTCCAGGGGACCAGGACTGGCTGATACCCCAGGACGCACTGAAAAGGGGAAATCCCTGTGGAGGAGTGGTGCCGGGAGTTCAGGGCGTACTCTACCCAAGGCAGGAACTCCGCCCACTCCCCCGTCCGGTCCTGGCAGTAGGACCGAAGGAGCCTGCCCACGTCCTGATATACACGCTCCACCTGCCCGTTGGAATGGGGGTGGTAGCCCGAGGTCAGGCTGACCGAGACCCCCAGGTGCTGCATAAAGGCTTTCCACACCCTGGACGTAAACTGGGGGCCCCGGTCCGACACAATGTCCTCGGGCACCCCATAGTGCCGGAAGACGTGAGTAAAGAGAGCCTCGGCGGTCTGCAGGGCCGTGGGGAGCATGGGCAGAAGTAAGAGAGGACAGGACTTAGAAAACCGGTCCACAACGACCAGGATGGTGGTATGGCCCTGGGAAAGGGGAAGATCAGTTAGAAAATCCACAGACAGGTGGGTCCAAGGCCGTTGTGGAATGGGTAAGGGGTGCAACTTACCCATAGGCAGGGGTCGGGGTGCCTTACTCTGGGCGCACACAGAGCAGGAAGAGACGTACACCCTCACGTCCTTAGCCAAGGTGGGCCACCAGTACTTAACGGCCAGGGCCCTCAGGGTCTGTCCAATACCAGGATGACCGGAGGAGGGAGAGATGTGGGCTCAGAAGATGAGCCGGTCACGGACAGACGTCGGCACATACGTGCGACCCTCAGGGCATGAGGGCGGAGAGGGCTCGTCACGCTGCGCACGAACGATGTCCGCGTCCAACTCCCACACCACCGGTGCCACGATACATGATGCCGGTAGTACGGGAGCGTCATCCACTGGCCTCTCCTCCGTGTCATGCTGGCAAGACAGCGCGTCGGCCTTGACGTTCTTACTTCCCGGCCTGTAAGTGAGAGTGAACACAAACCGGGAGAAGAACATAGCCCACCTGGCCTGGCGAGGGGTCAGCCTCCTTGCTGCCCGCATGTACTCCAGGTTACGGTGCTCGGCCCCCTCTAACCAGTGCCGCCACGCCAACAGGGCTCTAACCACGGCCAATAGCTCACGATCACCGACATCGTAATTACGCTCCGCTGCACTGAGTTTCTGTGAAAAGAAAGCACAGGGACGGAGCGTGTTCCGACTCCCCGTTCGTTGGGAGAGGACGGCCCCAAGACCACATTCGGACGCGTCCACCTCCACAACAAACTGGAGCGACGGGTCGAGATGAGCGGTGGTGAAACAGTGTTTCAGTTCCACAAACGCCCGCTCCGCATCCGTGGTCCACCGTAACCGTGTCGCCCCACCCCTCAGGAGGGAGGTGATCGGAGCCATGACCTGACTAAAGCCCCGGATAAACCTCCTGTAATTATTAGAAAAGCCTAAAATTCGTTGCACGCCCTTTACCGTGGTTGGGGTCGGCCAATTACGCACGGCATCAATGTGGTTCTCCTCCATAGCCAAACCCGTGCGCGAGAAACGGTACCCCAGGAAGGACACGGACAACTGGAAAAACAGACACTTTTCGGCTTTCACGTACAGGTCATGTTCCAACAGTCTAGCAAGCACTTTACGCACCAACGAGACATGCTCAGCGCGAGTAGATGTATAAATCAAAATGTCGTCAATATACACAACTACCCCTTCGCATAACATGTCCCTGAAAACGTCGTTGATGAAAGATTGAAAGAATGATGGAGCATTCATTAAACCGTACGGCATCACTAAATATTCGTAATGGCCAGTGGTAGTACTGAAGGCTGTTTTCCATTCGTCCCCTTTCCGGATACGCACCAGGTTATGGGCACTCCTGAGGTCCAATTTTGTGAAAAAGCGGGCCCCGTGCATTCTCTCGACCTCCGCAGAGATTAAGGGGAGAGGGTATCGGAACGGGATGGTGATTTTATTCAGTGCCCTGTAATCGATGCACGGGCTCAAACCACCGTCCTTCTTTTTCACAAAGAAGAAACTCGAGGACACCGGTGACTTGGAGGGCCTAATGTATCCCTGCGCCAACGATTCCTCAACATACGCGGACATAGCCGCAGTCTCGGTGCGAGACAGGGGATACACGCGACCCTTAGGGAGTGCGGCTTCACTTAAGAGGACCTGACTAGACCACGAAACGACAGGATCATGGAGGGACAGCCAGGGGAAACCTAGAACTACCGGGAACGTGGGGGAATCAATAATGTTAAATGAAATATTTTCGCGGTGGTGGTGACAGGTGGTCATAAGGAGTGGGACAGTACTTTCCTTAACAAATCCCGACCCTAGTGGCCGGTTTTCTAATGCTCTCACAGGTAGGGGACTGTTGAGGACCTGGAGGGGAATGCGTGCGTGTAAAGCGAAATCCCTGTCGATAAAATTCCCAGCAGCGCCTGAATCTACTAGCGCCTTACACTGGGAAAGTGATGGAAAACCGGTGAATTTAACAGGGACGGTGCAGAGAGTGAGCGGAAAATCGATCGGTGAGTGTACATGCGCTACCTGGGGTGATACAGAAGTGCCATGCCTGTCGCCTCTGGAGACGGAGACAGAGGGGTAGCGTGGAGCAGCGAAACCGCCCCAGCGCTTAACTGATCCCCTCTGAGCCCCAGCTCCTCGCCCTCTGCCCGGGAGTGCAGCCGTCCCCAGATCCAAGGGGACGGCGGTGTCGAGGTGGTGGGGTGGAACAGCCGGGCCCTCGCCAGGACGTCCTCGGGCAGCCAGCATATTGTCGAGACAGATAGAGGTTTCGACCAATTTCTCAAACGAGAGGTTCACGTCGACATGCTAGCTCCCTTCGGATGTCCTCCCGAACGCTACAGCGGTAGTGGTCGAATAGGGCCCGGTCCTTCCACCCAGAACCCGCTGCCAGGGTTCGGAACTCCAGTGCGAACTCCTGCGCCGATCTCGTCCCCTGCCGCAGATGGAAGAGCCGTTCGCGCGCCTCTCTCCCTTCGTGTGGATGATCGAAGACCACCCGGAAGCGACGGACGAACTCGGCGTAGCTGCCCTGGAAGGGCCCCTCGATGTTCCAGACGGCGGTGGCCCATTCCAGGGCTTTGCGAGACAGGCAGGAGACGAGTGAGGAGATCTTTTGGGCATTGGTCGGCGCAGGATGAATCGCCTGGAGTGCGATGTCCACTTGGAGTAGGAAACCCTGACAGCGGTCCGCCGTCCCGTCGTAATCCCGAGGAAGCGGGATGGGCATCGCTCCAATTCCGGGATGGGTAGGCTGGGGAGGCGGTAATGCAGCCGGTGCTGAGGGAGTGGACCGGGCCAACTCTAGGCGCTGGACTTCCTGGACGAAAGTGTTCATAGCGGCGCCTAGGTTGGCCAGCATGTTGGTGTGATCGTGTATGATCTCCGCAACACCGGCTTCTTTTTGAGCTCCATGCTCCATTCTCTTCCTTTTCTTTAGGTGTGTTATTCTGTCAGCGTTCTGGTGATCGAGGAAGCGGACTGCGGAGCTGTTAAGTGTATGTTCATTTAATAAAGATGATCTGACATATGCTCTGTATATTCGAGACAATAACACACAAAGTCAAAGGGAGCAGAGGGAACATATATACTGAGGGGAATGACTTAATGATGATCAGGTGCACTAGACGAGACAACAGGTGCAATGAGTTAATGAGCAGGGCAATGGTGTCAGAAGGCCGGTGACGTCGAACGCCGAAGCCCGCCTCCTGCATGGGGAGGATGGGCAGTAGATGGCGTATTCGTCACAAACAAAGAAGTGGGGAAGAGCCTACTGCTGTCTATGTAGAGCATTAGGGTTGAAAGGAAAAGAAAGGTGTTTGTCAAAGGATGAAGAAAAAGTCAGGTATTGAATGCAAGATAATGAGCATTTACAAATATGTCTACCTAGGTGAAAATGTATTTTAAAGCAATCACATGTATTTTCTATGAAAAGCAGATTGGACATAGACTGTAACATACAATGACACAATCAGAATTGGCCTAGCACTAACTAGTCTTTACATTATAAAAAAACAAGAAACCACGCAAGCCTAGTTCAGCTGGCCCACAAAAGAAAGCGTTAGCCTGTCAAGATTCAAACCCGGGTCATCCATGTTGAAGGCTATGTCATTAACCACTACACCACAGAGCTGTACATTTCCCAGCTGTCAGTACAGCCTCTTGTCTACCCTAAAGAAATCCTCTTTTGCCACTGGCTGTTTAAACAGCTAATTGGCCATTCGTGAATGAAATTGAAACAGTTAAACTGAATAACGTTTCTTGCCAAGTTTACCTCCACCAAAATAGCGTCTATGAACTCTATGGTGTTTGCCACTGTCTGTTTTAAAAGCGTATTAGCCAGTAATAGACTTTACCAGTATCTACTAACTTACTGGTGTTAGAAATCAGCCATGTCGTATAGTGGTAGTAATAATAACTCGCGTACTCGGTTGTCAAGGGAGAGAGTATTCAATTTATTGTAGCATATTGATAGTCTATTAGCACATGATGTTACAGGCTCAAACTCTTCCCTACTCTCTTTGTCTCTCTCTACTCTCTCAACTGTAATGTGGGGTACAAGCTGTTAAATACCTTGAGGGGTGTGTTTACCTAGCAAAGCCAAGACACTAACCCCCACACCAAATGGTCGATGTAAACATTCCTGTGGTTACCAGAGCGCAACCAACAGGGAGAATCTTAACTTTCTGTAATTCTCAACATCTAGGCACATTCACTCTAATGAACCATACATTCATATTGTAGTTGTTAATGCTCAGATCCTACACTGGAATTCTCATAAGAATTGAGAAATTGCTAGCGAGTCTGCCAAAACTAATTCATTTCATGGCATAAGAACATATTTTTTTCTTTGGTGGCAAAACAACGTAACAAAACAACGTTCTTTCATTCATGAATGACACTGATACAATAACTATCAAAAAAGGTGACAATAACTCACTTTTTCATCAATTGTAAAGACAAGAGAATTGTGGAATCTACCAGAAATAGTCGCAATACTGTAAAACCCTAAACTAAATTAAATGTATGTTTTTGCTTTCAATAGATTAGAACTTAGGTCTTCCAAAAAAGAGGCAATGTTTTTAACCACTATGCAGGAGCATTACACGTTTCAGATGTCGCTAGACACCATTGAGCATTGTGTTAAACTGATTAACATTTCTTATTAAGTTTACCTCCACCATAGCGTCAATGAACAGTATGACTTTATCTACTGTCCATTTTAACAGCTTATTAGCCAGTAATACGTTTATGAGTATCTACTAACATCCTAGGAATATTCAGTGACGCTGACGGGGGGACAACTGGTGATGTTGTCCCGGGCCCAGGCCTTGGGGGGCCCATTTGGTTGGCTTAAATATAATTATTTATTAGTCAATCAATCATGGTCTTTAGTACTACCTTGCTAAAACATTAAACAATAAACGATTATGACTTGTTCTATGAACAGTAACATCATTGCTTTTTATACATTTTTTAGGTCTTAACGTTCAATTTTGTCCCAGGCCATGGGATTCCTGTTGGCGTCCCTGGGAACAACCATAAGAATTGAGCAATTGCTAGTGAGAATGAAGATGAACTTTCCCATGCCAGAAACAGTCGCAAGAAAACCATATACAGTTTTAGTTAAGGCTTATTATAACTTAACTACTGTATGTTGAAGCCAGCAAAGTTTTCATCAATACGGAATAATTCATAATGCTTTATTTGCTTTATCTGTGAGGAGGTTAGAACGTGTCACCTATAGTTTACAGGTCCGCTTCTCTAATCACTACGTTATTTAACAAGGGGTACTCACTCATGCACTCAGTAAGAAACATTTGCTCTTCTTGGCCGGCTCTGCTTACACGGTCCGGCAAATATCAGTAATGTTATATTCATACTCAAGGTAAATAAAATATATACTATCAGCATCTTTAGTGGCCAGCTCTGTATCTGAAGGAAATGTTTACATCACATTTGATATGGAATTGGAAAGTTTAATGCAGCTAAAATAATTCACACAATTCAATTGAAAAACAAACTGAAATATTCGAGGAGGCTAAATGAAAAATAAAAACCTGGTTGCATGTGTGCACACCCTTAAGCTAATACTTTGTTGAAGCTACTTTTGATTTTATTACAGCACTCAGTCTTTTGGGGTAAGAGTCTATTAGCATGGTACATCTTGACATGATGATATTTGCCCACTCGTCTTTGCAAAAGCATTACAAATCTGTCAGATTGCGAGCCCTATTCAGATCACTTCACAGATGTTCAATTGGATTTAGATATGGGTTCTGACTCGGCCTTTTCAAAATGTTAACCTTCTTCTGGTGAAGCCATGCTTTTGTGGATTTGGATGTGTGCTTTGGGTTGATGTTGTGCTGAAAGGTGAACTTCCTCTTCATCTTCCTAACAGCGGCCTGAAGGTTTTGTGCCACTAATGCCTGGTATTTGGAACTGTTCGTAATTTCCTTCCACCTTGACAAAGGCCCCGGTTCAAGCTGAAGAAAAACAGCCCTGTAGCATGATGCTGCCAACACCATGATTTACTGTAGGTATGGTGTTCTTTTTGTGATGTGCAGTGTTGTTTTTGCGCCAAACATACAGTGGGGAGAACAAGTATTTGATACACTGCTGATTTAGCAAATTTCCCTACTTACAAAGCATGTAGAGGTCTGTACTTTTTATCATAGGTACACTTCAACTGTGAGAGACAGAATCTAAAAAACAAATCCAGAAAATCACATTGTATGATTTTTTAAAAGGTAACTTGCATTTTATGGCATGACATAAGTATTTGATACCTCAAAAAAGCAGAACTTAATACTTGGTACAGAAACCTTTGCAATTACAGAGATCTTACGTTTCCTGTAGTTCTTGACCAGGTTGCACACACTGCAGCAGGGATTTTGGCCCATGCCTCCGTATAGAACTCCTCCAGATCCTTCAGGTTTCGGGGCTGTCGCTGAGCAATACAGACTTTCAGCTCCCTCCAAAGATTTTGTGTTGGGTTCAGGTCTGGAGGCTGGCAAGGCCACTCCAGGACCTTGAGATGCTTCTTACAGAGCCACGACCCATCTTCAATGCTCTTACCGAGGGAAGGAGGTTGTTAGCCAAGATCTTGCGGTACATGGATCATCCAGATGGTCATCGGCAAACTTCAGACAGGCCTGGACATGCGCTGGCTTGAGCAGGGGAACTTTGCGTGCGCTGCAGGATTTTAATCCATAACGGCGTAATGTGTTACCAATGGTTTTCTTTGAGACTGTGGTCCCAGCTCTCTTCAGGTCATTGACCAGGTCCTGCTGTGTAGTTCTGGGCTGATCCCTTACCTTCCTCATGATCATTGATTTCTTGTAATTTCTCCCACAGTTGATTTCTTCACACCAAGCTGCTTACCTATTGCAGATTCAGTCTTCCCAGCCTGGTGCAGGTCTACAATTTTGTTTCTGGTGTCCTTTGACAGCTCTTTAATCTTGGCCATAGTGTTTGGAGTGTGACTGTTTGAGGTTGTGGACAGGTGTCTTTTATACTGATAACAAGTTCAAACAGGTGCCATCAATATAGGTAACGAGTGGAAGACCGAGGACCCTCTTAAAGAAGAAGTTACAGGTCTGTGAGAGCCAGAAATCTTGCTTGTTTGTAGGTGACCAAACACATATTTTACCGAGGAATTTTCCAATAAATTCATAAAAAATCCTATAATGTTTTTCTCCTGATTTATTTCTCATTTTGTCTCTCATTGTTGAAGTGTACCTATGATGAAAATTACAGGCCTCTCATCTTTTTACGTGGGAGAACTTGCACAATTGGTGGCTGACTAAATACTGTTTTGCCCCACTGCACATATTATTACATTTTCAAAGGTGAGTATATGTGTGTTTATTTTATTTTTTTAAATGTATTAAAATGTTATAGTTTCTCATTACAAAGGATAATCTCAGTTTTTTTAGGGTGCGGAGTTACCATATGAAGTATACAAAAGAATACAGAACTGCAATCAAAGATGCATGCGAAGAGTGTTTATTCATTGTTTGAGGGGAGAGGCACAGGGAGGTCAGTGACAGGTAGAGGTTCGGTACATGACCGATGAGCTTGAGGAATAGACGGGCGGCGGGCTGGTACGTGGTCGTGGACAGGCAGAGGTTCGGTGCACAATCGATGAGCTTGAGCGACAGACGGGCGGCAGGCAGGTACGAGGTCGAGGACAGGCAGAGGTTCAGAAGGAATCAGGCCTTGACAATCTGGTTCGCAGTTGCCTGGATACGGACTGTTTGGCGTGATGGCCAATATTTGACTTTTTTCTGATGGGAGAATGATCAACAAGTAGCAGCTTTTGATGGTCGGTCGAGACGGTTGTCCTGGTTGTATGTGTTGATTTACTTGGCCGGCCTGTGTTCTTGCTTGTTAATTTATTGTTGCCTATCCTGATTACCAGGGTATTTATTCTGCCATAGACCCTTGTTTTTACCATCCTTCTGGGGTCCCTCTGTCCGGACCGTGAGGTCATCCTGATCTCCATAGCAGGAGTTTGATTGGATGGCGGCTGGACCTGTGTTAGGCTAGTACTGACACGCAGAGGGAGGCGTACTCCAAATAAAAAGTTTGTTGTTCGCAACATCAATGTCCATAGGTTGCTCATCCTGATGACCAGGCTATTTATTCTGCCATAGACTGACGTTATTAACCTTCTGGGGACCCCCTTTCCAGTCCATGAAGTAATCTGGATCTCGTCCTTTGCAGGAGATTGTCTGTATGGTGGCTGGAGCTGTGTTAGGCTGGTTCTGACATGCAGAGGGTGTCAGGAGCGGGGGTTGGGACCCAATCGCAGCTAAGCAGGGTGAGGGGGAAGTGACAGGCAGAGAGATTGCAGTTAGGCAGAGGACTGAAATACAGACTGGCGGCAGAGGTACTGACTGGTGGCAGGCAGACTAGTCTGGGACGGGCAGGAGGTCGGTAAACGGGCGGACTGCATAAGTACAGACAGGTAGCAGGCAGAGTGGTTGGGGGTGGGCAGATGGTCGGCACACGGGCTGATAGCAGAAGTACAGGCAGGCAGCATGCAGAGTAGAATGGGGACATGCATGTTGAAGATGTGGGCAGGGTATAATGGGTGTATTCCACCCAGGGCAGCTGGGTGGACCAGGTGGTGGGGTTTGAGAAGACCAGGCAGCGAAGTGTGGTTTCCAGGGTCTGGTTGGCCCTTTCGGCTTGACCGTTGGTCTGGGGGTGGAACCCGGAGGAGAGACTGGCGGTGGCACTGATGGCCAGGCAGAAGGATTTCCACACTGCCGAAGTGAACTGCAGACCCTGGTCGGAAACCATGCCGGTGGGTAGGCTGAAGATGCAGAACACTTCTCTGACCAGTGTTGCCGCCATCTCCTTCACAGAAGGACGTTTGGGCAAAGGGAGAAAACGGGTGAACTTGCTGAAACGGTCGATGATGGTGAGGACGACCGTGTTGCCTTCGGGCAACGGGGTAGACCGGTGACGAAGTCCAGGGACAGGTGGGACCAGGGGTGACGTGGAACGGGTAGGGGACGTAGGAGACCAGAGCCGGGCAGATTGGAGGACTTATTTTGTGCACAAACGGGGCAGGCGGAGATATATTTATGTGTGTCCTCCCGCATGGAAGGCCACCAAATGTGCCGGTTGAGGAATGCCATCATCCGCGCCAGGCCAGGATGGCACATAAGCCTGGACGCGTGCGCCCATTCCAGCACCGCCGGTCGGACGGATTTGAGAATGAACAAACGGCCAGGAGGACCGTTTCCTGGTCCGGGAGGTCAGGCAGAGGACCGAAACACAGACTGGCTGCAGAGGTACTGACCTGTGACAGGCAGAGTGGTCTGGGATGGGCAGGAGGTTGGTACATGGACGGACTGCTGAACTACAGACAGGTAGCAGGCAGAGTGGTCGGGGGCGGGCAGAAGGTCGGCACACGGGTTGATAGTGATTACGCGGAGGCGGGGACGTGACAGAGGGAGACATATTCCAAAGTAAATGTTGCCGTTGTCCCTGTACATAAAAAAAATGAATAAATTATAATCTTGTTCTCAATCAAATGTCTCCCGTTGTGCACTCTATGGCATTTATGTTGCCATTTCAGACTACACATTAACTGTTAGGCAAAACAAACCTTATTCTGGGAAGCATCCACTCCTCCAGATGTGGGAGGTCCTCCATTCATCTGACTGGTTGGCCTTGAACACAGAACATCCTTAGAAACGCTGCTCAACACTTTACAGGTGAACTGGTTGAGAGGAATGAGGTGGAGGGGTCCAAACTGTCTCAGATAATGGTTGTGGTGCAGCTAATGAAAATTAGTAATTTGAAGAATTGTTAAAGTGTCTTGCAATGTTGTAAGTTATACTGCTTCCCTTTAGAGTACACTACTTTTGACCTGGGTTTTTCTATGACATCACATCAGCGACATCATAGAAGTATTGTAGTCATGAATCACCAAATTTCTGCCAGACAGAATTAAAACAATTTGAGCTGTAATTTTCCATCTGTCACCAGGTGGAGCAAAATAATTGCTTATTTGTTATCTAATGGGGAAACGCTTTGGTAATATTGATTTGTGTGTGTGTGCGCGCGCACGCTCAGGTTTTACGCTAGCTGGCAAAAGGTATCATGAATCATGCAGATGAAAATATCAACTGTCAGGTGGGAAATATGCAAAATAAATAAAAACTTTGATCAAAAGACTATTCAAATATGAAATGCCCTACTATTGTGTGAACTATATGATATGATGCCAAGAATTCCAGCTCGCTCTTACAGTGAGATATTAGTGTTTGGTGATGTATGCATACGGGGTTTAAGCGCTTATGGGACAGCATACATGTATATCCATACATTGTAATAGCATTATCTAATTAGGAAATAGGGTTGGAAATGATCAAAATTGACATATAACGCCAACATATTTGACATTATATGAATGGATGAAATTAATCATGTAATTAGTGCATACAGAGCCAGGCCTAAAAAACTTGTATAAGTGAAATAAATGTTATGGGTAACTGTAAAATGTTTTCAAATATTGCAGTAACAAGATCGATTGATTAAATCCATTTGTAATCCTCTGGTAAGAGAATGCCGCTTGTAACATTGGAGGTAATTATATTGATTTTTAGAAAACAAGTCAATTTTGATCAATAATAAACTATGTTCAACTATATGAATGTATTTTTATATTTTATGTTTTTATTGTAAGTGAAATATCTGTCAGGGGAGAAATTATGGTTCTATACAAATAACCATTTATGGATGATGCGGGATGTATCCAAATGATGTTCATAGGTATTCTTGAAAATTAGAAACATTACAGTTTCTTAGCATTTTTCTGTTACAATAACTAAATCAAATAAACTAGATAAAAATAAGGAACTCCAGAACAGTTTTGGTTTATTGAGTAAAGAGTCATGTTTTAGCAAGTCCTGACCCCCACTGACACCAAACAATCTTACTGCAACATATTCTTATCCTTATTGTGACTGTGAGGTGACGGGCTGCTCCGCCATCTCCCACGTTCTCCATCATTCCACTTGCCATGAACTCATACCGGTCCCCTTCATTTGTCTTGTCTCCAATTGTCTCACACACCAGGTCCCAATTAGGTAATTAGTTTGTGTTTACATGTTTCTCCTCTGCTCCCCTCATTTGTCAGTCATTGTTCCATGTTACTGTGTGTCCTGACAGTGTGGTGAGTTCTGTTTTGTGGCTACCGTTTACTTAATACTTTTTATCATCAGTGTTCAGTGCTTTTCCGTTCTGTTTCTGTTGTTTTTTGTGCCGTACAATAAAGAACGCATCGACCGCTACTGCTGCCTGCGCCTGGTCTGTTTCACCCCACAACATCACATTGTGACACTTATATGATTTATTCATGTTTTCTATTGTTTATTTGTCCCTTAAATAATTGTCTTTGTCTTTATCAATGATAACAAAGACAATACTTGTTTTAAAACCAATGCTTGATTCTTGTTTATGGAGTTTACATTCTAAAATGGTAAATTGACTACTGAACCAAGAGGGTATTGATGTAATCGTGTTTAAGGCCTATGTTGAGTGTCCTTTGGATTACTTATTGTACCTAGATTTTAGTGACATCAAACTCTGTTCTTTCAACATAACCATTCTTAGGATTTTTCTTCATTTCCACTCTAGTTTTAGTTGCTATGTACATATGTCAAGCACAAATTTCTAAACCACAACAATTTCTGATGGGTAGGAAAATGTATCTGAAATCTTCAGTGAACAAAATATATATATAAGGTAAGTTGAAGGAATAACATCTTGCTACAGAGAGTCTGAGGACAATGTCAGATTTTTTATGTGTGGAGACTTACAGTTCATAAACATTTTAATCAATCCTTGTGGCATTTATTTATGGCCTATCATAAGTGGGTTAAGCCATGGGCCTCAGGAAGGGGGGGCAGACCCCCTGGTATTGCCCCTGACATTGTTCCCATTTAATCAAATCAGCCCTTACAAATGGTTCATTTGTGTTCAGACAGGTCTCAACTATGGTAATTTCTTCAACATGAGCTTATTATGTTTTGGGATAATATAACAAATGAAAGCTATACCGTTGAAATGTATGGATTTGAAACTAATGGAAGTGTGCGTAGAGTCTGAAGGTAACCCCTCATTGTTGATGATAGAACAGTCTATGTCAAAGACCCACAGAAGTGGTGAAAATATGCATAGATGTTGTGATTTAGGGTTTGCCTGACTGGAACTATTGGACAAAACATTTATGAAATTCCCTAAAATGTAGGAGGTGAATCAAGACAATCATTGTGTTTGTCCATTGAGCTGTCAAATTTCAGTGCTGTATATGTATATGCTAATAAAATCGCCCTGCTGCTTGCAGTAGGTAAACCACTGTAACATGGGCTGGAGTTTTTCACTCCTTCAATTTTGCTGAGCAGCTTATCCCCTAGCAGGCAGATTAATTTAGTTAGACCGTTGCATATTAATGTCTTTGATTATGTTCTTGAATGTTTGTTTTTAATATTTTTTAGAGCCCAGTCCTACTCCAGATGCTTTCTTTTTCCACAGAGGTCCAGGATTCATTTTTTTTTTTTATGTATACACTGATTACTGTACATTACTCTGAATTATCTGCAATCAGATAAATTGTAATTTCTGTATGATATTTTCCTGGTGTTTTATCTTACCATTAAGTTGACACTTAATGATGATGCTTTGTTTGTAAAACATTTTTGAAACAGCTGTTTCTCAGCTCTCAAAATAAATGTTCCTATATAGTTTCACAATTTAGTTATTTGAGTGTGTTTTGTGACCCTGCCATTTTGGAAATTCCTGAAATTGATGCAACCAACATAAAAATTGCACAACACACTGGGTGTTCCAAAACATTGCACTTGCCTTCTTGTTGATGTGTGTGAAGTTCAGAAGTGAGGGTGGCATTTGTGTTGTAGTGACTCCGCCTACTTCCTGTGAAACTGTCTGCCTACTACATTTTCAGATCATTCCTTATCACTATAAATACTAGAAGATGGGTTAGTGAGATACAAGTAAGCGAAGGCATTTGATCAAGCCATTTAGTTTCACCAATTTGTTGTCTAATCTAACTCCGCTACTTCTACAGGAAATGACTGCTTACCATTTAGGGATATATAGCATATACTGGTTGTACTGTCTTTTACATCATGCCATTTTGTACAATTTGGACATAGAGCATGTAATTCCACTCCACGGTCAGAATGGTTCTTTCTTTGGATATTCTGTGTTGCTCCACAAACATCAGCAGCATACATGGTGAGTTTAATAAAGAATATATGAAAATATGAATATTTGAATGTGCAACGGAAAGTAATGCTTCATTTATTTGACTGAAATAATTACAATTTTTTTATACTCTCTGTTTTAGGGTAATAGTTGGAGCACCAGTTGCAAATTCAAAGTTCAATCAGTTAGTCAGGAATCCTGGAGTAATATACAAGTGCAACATTTCAGGCAAGAAGGAATGTGAAGAGATTCAACTTGGTTAGTATGAATACATTTTTAACTGCCAATTATATCAAACTACTGCCCATTATCACCCTCAAAATGTATCCAGTTATCTTTTACCAAAAAGAAAAGATCACAACTCTTAGAAAAGTACAGAATATGAGACTGAAAGGAAAAGTGTTGAGATTGCTGTTTTTTATAATTCATTGCAGACATAGCTAAACAAATCAAATTATGCCATTTAATTCAATACATTCCTGACAATAACAGTGACAAACATATTGTTGTGCTCGAAATGTTCATACCCTTGGAGAATTGGTAATATACAGTTCTGGAAAAAATTAAGAGACCACTGCAAAATTATCTGTATCTTTGGTATACCTGTTCATAACTATGTGCTTGAGGAAAGTATTTATATATTAAAACATTTCGTTTTTCTATGAATTACTGACATTATTCCAAAATTCCAAATAAAAGTATTGTCATTTAGAGTATTTATTTGTACAAAACAACTGGTCAAAATAACAAAAAGAGGTTTTCAGACCTCAAATAATGTAAAATAAATTATTCATATACATTTTTCAACTACAAATTACAAACTTAGGCAGAGTTCAGAAATCAAGGTTTGGTGGAATAACTTTTTATTGCATTTATAATCACAGCTTTCATGCTTCTTGGCATGCTCTCCACCAGTCTGTCACATTGCTGTTAGTTGACATTATACCACTTCTGGCACAAAAATTAATCTAGCTCTGCTTTGTTTGATGGCTAATAACCATCCATCTTCCTCTTGATTAAATTCCAAAGTTCAGGTCTGGAGATTGGGCTGGCCATGACAGAATCTTGACCTGGGTGTGTGGCATGGAGCTTGTCTTTCTAGAAAACCCAATTCTCAGAATTGGAGAACATTCTAAGAGCAGAACGAAGCAGGTGTGCTCTTCCAGGATACCCTTGCACTTGGCTTGATTCATACATCCTTCCAGCCATGCTGAAGTGTCCCCAGACCACTGATCCTCCACCAAATTACATGGTGGGTGTGAGACACTGTGGCTTGTAGGCCTCTCCAAGTCTCTGTCTAACCATTAAATGACCAGGGGCCTCATTTATAAAACTTTGCGTAGGATTTGCGTCAGAAATGGCGTACGGATGAAACATAGGACGTGCGTACGCACAGAAATATTCGGATTTATAAAACCGTGCGCACGCACATCCTACGCATTTTTTCCTTAATAAATCACAATCAATTCTAAATGTTGCGCAGCTTTTGCGGCTTCGTGTCACG
>JACXGJ010005996.1:0-36421 GCA_016801105.1 Esox niger | reverse complement strand
TGTGTGTGTGTGTGTGTGTGTGTGTGTGTGTGTGTGTGTGTGTGTGTGTGTGTGTGTGTACATTTCTGCTCATGGCCCAGTAAGAATCAACACAGAGAAAGAGGCTTAGCTGGAGAGCAAATCCCCTCTCCTCATGAAGCCCCCCGCCATCTCAGCCAGCCGGCCAGCCAGGTTCCACATCAGTGAGTCAATATCAGGAGCAAGGACATCGTCCGTCAGCCATCACTGACACGGCAACTTGACAAATCATAGCAGGTTTAAACGGAGACGTCCACCATCTTGGTGTGTCATAACATTGGGCTCATTCTACACTTGACATCTACAATTGAATGATTTATGAGCTAAATAGTTTCGGTAAGCACGTTAGTTATTTCCTTTATTGCCTATTATATGATCTTACAGTAACCTCAGCCCTTGTCACGTCTCGTTATTTATGTGCAGCAACCAGGATTTTAGTTTGGCTGTTCAATTTAAGTTATTAGTAGTTGAAGCCAATTAGGGCTACACAACTAGAGCAGCTATACCAACAATGAATACATACATACATACTCAGACAAAGACTAACTGATGTGAAGTCTTTGTATTTTTATCTTTCATCACTGTATGTCTAATAAATGACTGCATATGTTTGTCACTAGAATTTCCAGTGTGAGATGAAATTGGGTCAAATTATAAGTGGGATTGCCCAGTTTAAACATTTATCTACTTCGGCACTAGAAATGGAATATTTGGTGATTCTTGAGCCTGGACACTGCCATTGGAGAGGGGACATTCTTTCAGTGTAGCAACAGAAGCAATCCTTTGATAGCTGATTGCTGATGGCAATGCCTGATGCCAATGGCTGTCCTGTAGTTGGGCCATTAGTCCCTTTGTGTATTGCATTATGAAACAAATGTGTAAATATTTTCTTGCAAAACCCAGTTGCGGCTGAGAGCCCCCCCATACAGATACAAATCATTTGGTGAATAACAGTCAGATCACAAATGTTCCCAGCCATATAAACTTATTTTAGAAACCTTATTGAGAAGCAAAACTAGGTACATTATTTATGTTATATGTTATTTGATCAACATAGTGTGGAAATATACTTTTGATTGGAACAGAACATTTTTTATGGTATAACACATCTCATTATTCCAATAACCAGGAACTGTAGACTCTTCTTTTAAGTTGTCAGGAACTAGTCTGTGGAGAAAGCTATCTAACATCTGAATGTGACTTTCAACTGTGCTAATGTAGGACATTTTATATTTCAATGAATAGTAGCAATAGGTAAGTTGAGGTTCTTGACATGAACTGGTTCAACTGTCAGTTCCCAAGAGAGAGCAAGAGATAAAAAGGCAGTGGGATGGGACAGCTTGTGTCTGTCTTGTTGATTGATGTCTGTCTAAACTGCAGTCCAAACAGGAGAACAGACTCCAAACTTATATGTGAGAAACAGAATCCCTTCACTTGGGATAACTTTTAAAGCAGCACTACCAAACAGTATGAGATGTCACTGAAGCCTCAAAAAAGTATAATATATTAGATTTTATTGCTTTGGTACAGTATTCACATGTATGTGCTTCCTACCAAGCTTGTCAAAATTGTAATGGAGCCTTGCATTTAAAAGTTGTGGGCACTACATCTTTCATTGATTTAGTGTTGTGAGTTTAAGTACACTATTTCAATTCCAAAACACAACATAATGAGAACTCATTAGGTTGACTAACAATGTGTCTGTTTTAACAACCAGATTATAAAATAATAAAAAGAAGACAGATACATGCAAGAAAATTGCCCTTCATTTGCTACTTTGAAGTAAATGTTCACAATTTACTTTAACTGACTGAATATTCAATTTCCATAATTGTTGTCTTCTGTTTTGATGTAACCAAGATGTAATCTTTAAAGAAATTACTCACAGTTGTGCTCATGATGTACAGTGAGTTTGGTGACAAAATACAGAAAGGGTACTGTAGTGAAATACTACACAGGGGAATTCGTTTGAATCAAACAGGTCTTGAGAATATCTACGGGTTTTGATGTTAAATTGAAAGTAAATAGTCTCATTGTTCTCACTGTGCATGCCAAATCAAAGCTCTCAGTAAGTTAAGATTAAATCGTCATGGGCTGATACATTGTCAACCTGTTGTTGTAATATAATCAAGTGTTATCTAGTAAAGTATTGGTCCTGTATGGTGACCTGGGGTCTCCTAGGAACGTTTCTTTGCAGTAACCTATATGCAGGACAAACTTGGAAAAGCATAACTAATACGTTGGATACACGTTCACCATATGGAGGCCCTTGATGCCGTTCTTACAAATATCCCGTTCATATAACCGTTGTCTGGTCAATGCAGTTGTTTCTGTGAAGGCTGGCCCGTGTGGTCCGATCCAACAGACAAGCTACTGTAGGTCAAATCGCTGAAAATGTTAATGCTGTTACTGATAGAAAGGTGTCAGTTTGTTGCGTATGGTGCTGCCCATGCTGACCCCTGTCCACTGCTGAAAGCATCTATAATGGGTATGTGAGCATCAGAACTGGACCACCAAACAGTGGAACAAGGCAGCCTGGTTTAATGAATCACGTTTTTGTTTACATCATGTGGATGGCCAGGTGCGTGTATTTCACTTGCCTGGAGAACACATGGCTCCAGGATGCACTATGGGAAGAAGGCAGGCCGGCGTAGGCAGTGTGATGCTTTGGGCAATGTTCTGCTGGGTCCTGCCATTCATGTGGATGTTACTTTGACCTGCACCAACTACCTTAGCATTGTTGCAGAACATGTACACCCTTTCTTGGGTATTCCTATAGGCCTTTTTCAGCAGGATAATGCGCTCTGCCACAAAGCAATAATGGTTCAGGAATGGTTTGAGGAACACAACAACAAGTTCAAGGTGTTTACTTGGCCTCTATATTCCCAAGATCTCAATCAAATCAAGCATCTAAGGGATGTGGTTGGACAAACAGGTCCGATCCATGGAGGCCCCACCTCGCAACATACAGGATTTAAAGGATCTGCTGCTAACGTCTTGGTGCCAGATACCACAGCACACCTTAAGAGGTCTAGTGGAGTCCATGCCTTGATGGGTCAGGGCTGTTTTGGCAGCAAAAGGAGGACCTACACAATATTAGGCAGGTGGTCATAATGTTATGGCTGATCAGTGCAATACAACTTTAAAATAAAGTTGTAATGCAATGTAGCTTATGTTTTTGGAGTATGCGAGTACTAATGCTGAACCTGGTTTTATTAAAAACATAAGCCATCATTTACCTATTAAAGTCAACACTCACAATATTGTTTTCATTTGAACTTCAGATACAAAATATTTCAGAACTGAATTGTGAAGAATAAATAAATGGTAAATCTCCTTTATGTATATTACCAGGTACTGTATGATTGGGTTACACTTATATTAGTTGTAATGGCTGGCCAATGGTGTGTTCTGTAACACAGTTGGGTGTTAAAAAAATAAATAAAAATAAACATTATGTTTTGATGTTATATGTTACACAAGCATTTGATGTTATATTGCACTGGCTTGTAGGTTAGTTATATACAGTGGAGAAAAACAGGCATTTGATACACTGCTGATATTGCAGGTTTTCCTACTTACAAAGCATGTAGAGGTCTGTAGTTTTTATCATACGTACACTTCAACAGTAAGATACAAGGCCCCATCCATCCTCCCCTCAATACAGTGCAGTCATTCTGTCCCCTTTGCAGGAAAGCATCCCCAAAGAATGATGTTTCTTTATGGGGTTTGTAGATTGATGACAAAAATACATTTAATAAATTGTGTAATAACTCTATAACACAACCAAATGTGGAGAAAGTGGAAGGTATTTTCATAGAGGAATAATTTCCTGTGTGTTTTTATGTTTTTATAAACTCCTAAATAAAAATGTTCGATTCTGATTATCTGGGTGTTAGGATATACATTTTAAGAACCCAGACCTGAAAGGATGTTAAAAAATATCCCAAAACAAAAATTATAGTGTTTGACTGCAGTGTCTCTTTAATAAAGGGGAAGTATATTATATCAAAAGTAATGTGAGCATTGAGCTGTGAAAGGGCAAATACTTTGTACAAACATGTATTGCAATGTAAAGCATTTCTTTATGAAACAACTCTGGATAGTTAGGGCACAATTCAAGAACAAGAAAAATTTGCTAACATGCTAAATTAAATACTGAAGATATAGGTAAGTTAATAAAAATAGATATTGGTAAGGTTAGTCTGCTATAACCAAATGTTGGTTGACATTACAAAAAAGCACATTGTTTTTTCAATTATTCAAAATATTGCATCCTATTGTGAAAATACATCATGTCTAATATCATCAATTCATGGAGAAATGTTTTCCCTTTCATCTGAACCTTGAATAGAATCTGTCTAATGTTAAACATTTTTGTGGGATGTTTACTTAAAATATGAGATGTTCATTTGTCAAGTGATTCTTTTTATATTAAATACATTTCGGGATTTTTTGTTGTTCAGTGATTATGGCCCAAATCATATTACTATCTTTATTATTTCTGCATTTTCAGAACTTTCTCAATATTCCCATGGTTGAGGACTTTTGTGTGAACATGTATTTTTTCAAGTATGTGTGCGTTTGTGTGTCTGTGTGTGTGTTTGAATCAGTGCTACTATCTCCTCATCATTCAAGTCATGTCACAGGCCAGACACTCCATTGTCAGGAGAGGCTTTCATCTGCTGACTTCAGATGTGCCTGTCATCCAGTCCAATTATACACAGAGAAATAGGTATTGTTACACTCCAGGGATTGATTCAAGAAAAAATTGAGAATTGGAGACAGGACTACAGGTGCTGTATCTTAAGTTAAACCAGTTTAACGAAGAAGTGAAATAATCCTACAGAAACAGAAAATTTGAATAATTATGAGAATTAAAATTAATAAAGAAATGTGTTGATACATTTTTTGTTAGTGCAAGTTAAGTGGAATGAAGTTCAAATTCATATTCCAACAACTACAACATTGAAATGAAGCAAATTGTCACCAACAGATATTTTTTACCAACTGAACTATCTATAGAGTGACATTCAATTTAATTGCCCTTTTTCTAATCTTAACACTAAACCTAAAACTTTCCCTTTTAACCTCAATATAGTCGCTAATCTGAACCTAATTTCCCCAATTATAACTTATTTCCAACACGTAAGCCAAAAAAATACTTCTTTAGGGAGTGTTCCCATTTGCAACCTTATCCAAACATTTTTGGAACAGGAAGTGTCCCCATAGCCATGGAAAGTATGGGTGCTGGGCGTGCTGCACATGCACAAAGTAAAAAAAAATGCACAAGACTCTAGGAACTATGTTTGAACTTGTTACCTGTATAAAAGACACCTGTCCACACAGTCAATCAAACAGACTCCAATCTCTCCACAATGGCCAAGACCAGAGAGCCGGGATAGCAGGGATAAAATTGTAGACCTGCTCAAGGCTGGGATGGGCTACAGGACAATAGGCAAGCAGCTTGGTGAGAAGGCAACAGCTGTTGGCGTAATTATTAGAGAATGGAAGAAGTTCAAGATGATGGTCCATCTCCCTCGGTCTGGGGCTCCATGCAAGATCTCACCTCGTGGGGCATCAATGATCATGAGGAAGATGAGGGATCAGCCCAGAACTACATGGCAGGACCTGGTCAATGACCTGAAGAGAGCTGGGACCACAGTCTCAAAGAAAACCATTAGTAACACAGTACGCTGTCATGGATTAAAATCCTGCAGCTCACGCAAGGTCCCCCTGCTCAAGCCAGCGTATGACCAGGCCTGTCTGAATTTTGCCAATGACCATCTGGATGATCCAGAGGAGGAATGGGAGAAGGTCATGTGGTCTGATGAGACAAAAATAGAGCTTTTTGGTCTAAACTCCACTCGTCGTGTTTGGAGGAAGAAGGATGAGTACAACCCCAAGAACACCGTCCCCACCATGAAGCATGTAGGTGGAAACATCATTCTTTGGGTATGCTGTTTTGTACAAAGTATTTGCCCTCTCACAGCTCAGTGCTCACATTACTTTTGATATGATATACTTCCCCTTTATTAAAGGGACACTGCAGTCATTTTTATTATCCTTTCAGCCTACCAGGTCTGGGTTCTTAAAATGTATTTCCTTACACCCAGATAATCAGTATAAAACAACTATATTTAGAGTTTATTTAGGAGTTTAAAAAAACATAAAAACACACAGGAAATTATTCCTGTATGAAAATACCTTTCACTTTCTCCACATTTTGTTGTGTTATAGACTTATTACACAATTTCTTAAATAGATTTTTATCATCAATCTACAAACAATACCCCATAATGATAAAATGAAAAACACGTTTTAGAAATGTGTGCCATTTTCTTGAAAATGAACTGACATCTTCATTTCTTTCAGGTAGTTATCCACTGGCTTTGCGCACCTGGATTTGGGTAGTTTCACCAGTCCTTCCTTGCAAATTCTGCCAAGCTGTCAGTTTGAATTGGCAACATCAGTGAATTGTGATCTTCAGGTCTCTTCACAGATGTTCAATGAGGTTCTGGCTGGGCTTTGGTTGAACAACGCAAGGACATTCACTGACCTGTCGCAAAACCAATCCGACTTTATCTTGGCTGCGTGCTTCAGATTTTTATTGTGCTGAGAGTTTATTCTTTGTCCCAGTCTGAGGTCCTGCCAGCTCTGAGTTAAGGTTTTCTCAAAGATCTCTCTGTATTTTACTCACATTCCTTAAATCCTGACCAGTTTCACAGTCCCTGCTGCTGAGAAACAACTCTGTAGCACGGTGGTCACAGGATTGGTATTAGCCAGGTCATGATATTATACATTGTTTTGGCCACTTGGCATTCAGGCATAATAGCTCAATTTTGGTCTCATCAGATCAGAGAATCTTGACTTCCGTCTAGGCATTACACCATGTCCCCCTGGAGAGATCCAAGCAAGACATTGATGCAATGATTATCTCCCATAGGGACCGGCGGGTTCATCCTAGCATCGGAATGCGAGGATTGAGATACCGGGGTGTAGAAGTTCATGCAGACCCCTGGAGACAGCGGAGTTAGACAAGTGTAACAATCTGACTGTTTTAATTCTATTGCAGAATTTTTATTTTCCCTGTAAATCACATTGAACTGCGTCTATGTATGAATGGTGCTATATAAATAATATTTGCTTGCCATGCCAGGGATGTCACTAGGCCTATTTAAGGGGGGCTTTAGCTTTTTACAAACTGTAGAGAACTTGTATAGAATCGTGTTCATTTGGCATCATGTTCAGTTGAGTTTGATGATTTGAACCTAACTTGCGCATCTGAAGTGAGCTCTTGTCTGTAAATAGTAGCTAATGTCTCCCTAATATCTGCTACCCCCATTATTGTCTGTTTCTAGTGGTTGGAGAACTAAATACTTTCAAGTTAAAAGTGTAATTGTCCTGGAAAACAACACTATTTTGCAAATCGTTTTTGTTGGAAATTGTAAAGATATTTGTAGAGATATTTCATTAAAAAAAATCTAAAATGTTCAACATATTTTCACATTGTCTTTATGGAATATTATGGGGTATTGTGTGTAAATCGATGGCAAAAACGATGTATTTAATAAATTGTAAATAATCGCTATAACACAACAAAATGTTATGAAAATGAAGGGGCCTGAATACTGAAAGCACTTAGCACTAAGTTCTGAAGGCAGGTAGTATGCATGGATTTTAAGTGTATGCACACATTTGCAATTGAGGGGCCTTTGCGTAATTACATTTGCAGTAGAATCGTTAGGTTTGGTTTATTAAGAGGTTTGGTAAGAGGTTGTCATCAGCCAAGGTAACCATTGCTTTCTCTGATGACTTTCCAGACAGACAATTCTAGAAAACCAGTGTTGCTGCTTTATATCCTTAAAGGTTGTCTATGTTTGCACTGTTGTCCTTAAATATCCAACAATAACCTTGTAGTGCAGCAATTATCGCCTACCGTTTGTATCCTAGTCATACCAACAGTGCCCAGGGTTTTCTGGTAGTGTGATGCAAATTCTGATGTTATTATCCAACAATCAAATGGCATCTTTTGTGACAACTGATTATAAAAAGCTGATTTGATGTGTTATAAAAATATTGGTGTGAATAAAACCAGTCTAAAATGCTTCCTTCATCCTGACTTTGTTGTTAACTTAAATTATGATTTATTTCTATAAAACTAAGATCAATTATGCAAACTATGATTGAAAACTTATTTCGGAGGATCCTTAGCCAAATTATGGGAAGAAATACTAATTCTACTGTATTTTTCATTTAATCAGATCGCTCATTTACAACAAAACCTTAAGACATTGGTGATTCTTTTTATGACTATTTCATATGGGTAAGTGGGCGAACGTCGACAAGAGGTGTGAACATCTCTCTGTGGGCCATCAAACTCATGCATAAAAAACCTAATAATGAAGGGCATTATCATTTGAATTTAGGAAAGTGGGTGTGAGAGAGGTAAACTAATTGTTGTTGTCTATCAATGTTAATAAATCCCCAGGCAATGACAACTTAGAAAACAGCTGAGTATTTTAGCAAAATAATATTGCCACTCCTGTTATTCACAACTTCAATCCAATATACTTTTTATAACATGCCTGAATACCTCCAATTTAAACATGTTGTGAATTCTATGCAGACTTTTCATCTGTATGAAAGGCAAAGGGACAACACAGCTAATGCATTTGTTTTCAGGAACCAACTTAGTGATGATTTCAGAGCAGTAATAATGAGGAAGCTTTTCCCACAGTACTTTCTATAACACTGTGACATTTATATCCTGAGCCACCTCACTCATTTGGGAGATGAGGCACATCCACTAATGTATTTGAAAAAATGTGGCACATTTCAGAGATGAGGCACATTCACTTTGCTCGTTGATGTTCCTGAAAGGCGAAACTCGAAAATCAACTCTAACGATAGCTGTATGTATCATCCGTCAGAAGTTAACATCACATTGTGTGATTTTACATGCTCCATTCAACATTAACAACAATTGTGGTACCCTGGGGTGCTGTAATTTTGTCTGATGTGAATGAAAATCCTGTGAAATTAAAGCTAATTGTCTGCAATTAAACAATTAAGCAAGTAGAAGAGACTAACCTTATTGGTGTAACATTAGATGGCCAACAAATTTTGTAGGCTTTGGTGTTGTCACATAATGACTATTGTCTAGTAAGGTCGTGAAGTGCTGTGAAAACAGACCTCAGAAACAAGCAGCGCTCCTGATCCTTACAAATCTCAGTTTTAATAACAATATATACATGTTTAAATCTGAAGCCATGGTTCTCAGCAAGAAACCGATGGACTGCCTCCTGCAGGTAGGGATTGAGGCGTTACCCCAAGTAAAGGAGTTCAAGAATTTTGGGGTTTGCGAGTTAGGGGGAAATTGGCTGGATAATCGGAACAGTGGTGGCAGTATTGTATTTGCTTTACCGCACCGTTGTCACAAAAAGAGAGCTGAGCTGAAAGGCAAAGCTCTCGATATACCGGTCAATTTTCGTTCCTACCTTTACCTATGGTCATGAAGTGTGGGTCATGACCGAAAGAATAAGATCACAGGTACAAGCGGCTGAAATTTGTTTTCTCAGAAGGGTGGCTGGCATCTCTCTTAGATATAGGCTGAGAAGCTCAGTCATCCATGAGGAACTCAGAGTAGAGCCACTGCTCCTTTGCTTCGAAAGGAGCTAGTTGAGGTGGTTCGGGCGTCTGGAAAGGATTACCCCAGCACGTCTCCCTTGGGAGGTCCATCTGAGAGGAGACCTTGCGGTAGGCCCAGGACGAGGTGGAGAGATTATATTTCGAAACTGGCCTGGGAACACCTGAAGATCCCCCAGTCAGAGCTGGCAAATGTGGCTCGGGGAAGGGAAGTTTAGGATGCCCAGCTGGAGCTGCTACCCCCGCGACCCGATACCAGATAAGCGGATGAAGATGAATTCATGTTTACATATACATAGTTACAGACATTTGCATGCATTGTCAAAGCACTGCGGGAGAATCTCAGTAAAACTCCCAACAAGAAAAAGCATTGGAATTTGAGATGTCTTAAGAAAACAATTGTTTGTTTTTTATTTAGTAGCAAAACAAATCACTTCAATTAACAAACCAAAATGAACTGGTTTTAAAATCACTCTTGGAGGCATTGACTAAAGGATAAAAAAATCCTCATGGAAGAATCTTCTAACAACAGTCAAAAATAGTTCTAAAAGACCATTCTTAAAGAGGTGTTGCCCACAAAATCTGTTGCAGAAAATTTTTGTTTCAGTTACTCAGACATGTCTCAGATGCAGATCTGCCCCAAAGGCAGAAAAAAGTGTGATTCGTTGACTCTATGGAGAGGGTGGAGCTTACATCTTAAATGGCCTGAACACTCTAAGCCCTGAACCCGCCTATCACACAGAAGTGGCCAATCAGATCAGATGCAAATCAAGAGTGTGTAGAGGCTGAGTCGTCCAGCCCTGAGAGGGTGTAGACGAGGTTCTGATAACTCACTGTCAAAGGCAGAGTATAGATCTCGGGGGATGCCAGCAGAAGAGAGAGAGAGAGTTAGCTTGGGCAGTGCAAACAGCCTCTGTGACACAGAGGAGAGTGGTTTCGGTTGAGAGACCCATCTTGAAGCTTGACTGGTTAGGGTCAAGTAGATTGTTCTGAGAGAGATAACAGGAGAGTTGGTTAGAGACGGTGCACTCAAGTGTTTTAGAAAAGAAAGACAGAAACCTGCCTATGGTTTTTGATGTCAAAGGGGTCAAATGTTGTTTTCTTGATGATGTGCGTGACTGTGGTCATCTTGATATCAGAAGGGCCATCGTTGGGTTGATGAGGGAAGTGAGTAATGACTTAAGATCTACAGAGAAAGGAACAGGGATTGAGACAGAGGGGGCAGCTTTTTGGGCAACTGGGCATCAGTCATTGCAGAACTTCACGAGTGTGTGGGTAACTCAAAAACAATTTTGGTTTGCGGGGATCAATTGATTCAACAGGTTGAATTAATTACTGTGTGATTAACTTTCTTCTAAAAGTGTTTGATATCGTTACCCCAAGGAATGAAAGACAGAGGGGGAGAATTGAGAAGATGGGGTAGAGGTCTCCAGGGTCAGAGAAAAAAGCTTGATGGTTTTGTGATAGAAAGTGGAATTGGGCAACAGATAGAGAGGATGACACGGTAATAAGAAGGGAGTGAAAAGATAATAGGTCATCAGGAAGTTTTTTTGCTCAGCTGCTCACTGTCCTGTCCTGTTAGACCGCACTGAGTTACTTGACTATGATGCAGACAGTAAGAGGAGTAATAGGATGTGGAGAAGACAGAGAGAGACTTAGCACATAGGAGAGATGCTAGGAAAGAAGAAGAGAGTATTATAGAGAACGGAGATCTGAGGACTGTATGAGGACAGGCTGAGTGAGTAGTGTTGGAAAAGAGAGAAAGAGAAAGGTAGACAAATATGCGGTTAGGAGAGCTGGAGAGAGGATGCAGTGAGAATATTTGACAAAAAGGATCAAGTGAATATAAGGGGGGGGGAGTTGGGAAAGTATAATGTTGTGACGTTAAAAGAGGAAATTAATGGAAAGACAGGAAAGAAGAGATGAGTCAAAAAGTAATCTGGTAAAATGACATTTTAGAAATGAGTAGCCCTGTGCTAACACCAAAAAGACCAGAAGCATTCGATGCATGGGAAGACATACTCAGATGAAGACAGAGCAGATAAAGACTCAGTGTTTCCTGGTTGTCATCCTGGTTGTAATGTATGGCAGATTGACAGGAAACTGACAGTTCCAAAGGATTCCACATGGCTTCTGTGGACAGATAGGCAGAATGGTGGCAACACTGGTATGGTGAGAATGTATTAAAAACGCCTGGAATGGGAGCTGACAGTATAAAAACATAGATAGTTGACAAAGGTTAAAATATTATAGTAATAGACCAAGGTGAGATAATAACATTAGATTTTTGTGAGGTGTCCCTCTCTTTCCTAGAATATTTCTGCAAAAAGTTATTTGCTTTGACTATTCTCAGTTCTGTAATACTTGCTATTTACATTACTTTTAACAAAAGTGCCAACAGAACTGATGGCAGCTTTAAACATTAATGAGTTTTCAGTTCTCTTTTGTACCTTTCTAAGAACATGCAGGGGTTCCACAACAGTTACAATGTGAACATTCTGTCACCCAAGTTAATGTATTAGAAGCAGGATAAATGGGCAAGCGTAAGGATCTGAGCGAATTTGACAAGGGCCAAATTGTGATGGCTTGACGAATGGGTCAGAACATCTCCAAAACTGGAGCCCTTGTGGGGTGTTCCCAGTCTGCAGGGGTCAGTACCAATCAAAATTGGTCCAAGGAAGGAAAAACAGTGAACCGGCGATTGGGTCAAGGGTGGCCAAGGCTCACTGATGCATGTGGGACCTGAAGGCTTACCGGGCTTTGGCGCAGTAAAGGCTTCTTTCTGGCAACTCGTGGCCCCAGCCAAGGCATCAACCACTGCAGCTAATTTTTGTTCAGGTATTGTCATATTGTGCTCCTTGAAACAACCAAACTGTCTTACCTGTGGGTTTGTCTTTGTATGCCAAACAATTCTTCTGGCAGTTTTGGCTGTAATCTTTCATGGTTTACCTGACCTTGGCTTGTTATCAAGAGATCCCTGAATTTTCCGCTTCTTAATAATAAGTGATTGAACAGTACTGACTGGCATTTGCAAGGCTGTGTATATATTTTTCTATCCTTTTCCATAGTTATAATGTTCCGTTACCTTGAAGCACAGTTCTTCTCTCCTCCCCATGGCTAAGTATCTATTGACTATTTATACACAGACACTAATTGCAATTTAAAAGTCACAGGTGTGGGAAATTCAACTGCTATTTCTACCTGTGTGTCCCCTTGTGTGCCTGTAACAAGGCCTAACATTCAAAGGTATATAAACTTTTGCACAGGGCCATTTGTGTGATTTCTGTTATCATTATGACTTAAATGGGAGCCAAACAACTATGTGATAATAAATGGCTTCATACAAACACTCTCCTTAAATAAAAGTTTTTTGCATGGGCAGTCATATTTTCAAAATCAATGCTGAAATTTCACAATTTCTGCCAGGATATGCAAACATATCAGCACAAATGTATAGTCCAAATGCATTTGCAAATCCATGTCACACAGTTAAATACATTGCAAAATATGTATAAAATACACCAATTTTCAAATTAAAACAAAGGGGGCATTAGTAATCAAAGCAATTGCACTACAACCTCACAAACAAACAAAAAAGGTCAAAAAGCACTAAAAGTTTCGGTGTCAATGTATTTTCTGTTTGCTTTGTCACCATTGCCCAAACCTCTCCACTTCGACAGACACTATTAAAAGCATTGTCTCTTCTCCATCCCTAATCCTCTATTTCTTTCTCTCTCCTTCCTTCCATCAGTTCGTGTCCCATCACTTACCATCCCAGGTGAATAAACATCTCAGGGACACTGTGTAAACTTCACTGCCTGATGTTTTATCTCCCAAGGAAAACCCACCCATTCACGATCAATTCAGCCTTTTAACTATTCAAATAACATACAACTAAATTCTCCAGTTGCCCTGAATTAATTTAAACTTACAGTATATTACATTGACAGTGACAACATTAAATCACGTACAATTGCACATGATTCAATGCATTTCGAAAATGTAATACCTTGCTGATTTACCACTATGTTTAATGGATTGTAATAACAGAATTATAGAACTAACTAAATGTATGAAATAGGAAAGACCAGTTTATTGGGACAAATAAAAGAAAAACTGAATAATTTTAGCGGCATACGTACAGTAGATTACTATGTCCAAATATTGTTGGTTTTCAGTTTTTCCTTTACATCCCCTTCACAGAGATCTGAAACAGCCTCTAGCAAAAACAAGAATTTCCATACCAAGAGGGAATAAGACCTCCAAGTCAGACAGTGATTTAGAAATAAATTCACTCAAGTGGAAACTTTCTGTTCCACATGTAAAATTAAACCACAGTGCACCACAAACAATCCCAGAAATAGTTAAGAAAATCATCGAGCCTTAGCGCCATATTTCTGTCCCCTGGCATTCTAACAGCAAATCAATACTCATGTATTATAATTATGAATCATAATATAACTGTCTATACATACCGTTAGCTGGCAATAACAATGGAGGAGTAAAGTGGATGTGATGTAATGATCTGAGTGGATTCATCATAGAATGCTTTCCGACACATTGGTCAGTAACAGTGGGGGGTTGGCTGTGAGTGTCGCTGGACTGTAAGTGGCATTCCCAATGCAGGATAATCTGTCAGAGAGAGGCCCTTAGGGGACCGTCCCCACACCATGTCTGGCTGCAGAATGGCCTCTGTGTGTGTGTGTGTGTGTGTGTGTGTGTGTGTTTGTGCCTTGTTGTGTATGTGCTTCTTCATTGTGTGTGTAAATCTCTCCATTGACGGCATGTTGGGATGGGTGTTGGGGGACTGGCTAGAGAGCTGGCTCACAGGGCCCCAGATTGATGAAGTGATGGTGATGGATGGAGGTAATAAAGTCCTGGATGTCCTGTCTGTTTCCTGTGATGAGGCTGGTATGAATCACCCATCTGGGGCTGCTCAACACACCGCTCAAGCCTGGATTCTCTAGCCCAGTAGGCTGTGTATACTGTGCACATCATTTTAAGGGATGCTGGACAAAATAAGCGTTCAGAATAAAATCCAAGAATGTATCTTCATCAGGTCTCCGTGTGTACAAGTCCTTCTTCATCCTGTATGTTGATCCTCCACTCCTTTAGCAGTTCTTCCGTGTATCCTTCCAAACTTGCATCCCTCTTTCCATGTTTCAATCCACCCATTCATCTTTTTATCCCACCACAACAGTACAACTTGCGACTTCCCAAAACTATCCAGACATCATGCCAAAACATACCCTGAACAAATGTTCCCTTTGTCCCCTATGACTAAATGGCCTAAAACACAAAACATTCAATGGCTTTTCTGCATTCCCCCAATTGAGAGGACAAGATGTTTCTCATTGTATCTCTCTCTGTACTAAAACTAAGACCTCTGGGGCTGTATTCAAAAAAACATTTTAAGGCTAAAAGTAGCTATTAACTTGCTGATTTAGGAGTAACACAAGAAAATGGCATGTGAGTCCTTACTTTAAGGCTGCTACATTTTTGGCCTAAGAATATTTCACAAGAAGTTTTATCGCTTAAACGAAATCTGTGAAGTGATAGGAATAGTCAAGCGGAGGCCTAAGTCACGAGACCAAATCACACAATCCCAAAAGGGCTGCCGCCGGGAATCCGCCTCGTAATCACGTCGATGTTTCAGAAACGAGGTTTTAATAAGGTATCGCCTTAATCACAAGGGTATTAGGATCATAGTAGATCAAGTCATTGATGAAGTCAATTCACCAACAAACAGAAACAACCCAATGACATCGGGGATCAAGGCTGTATGTAGCTATATGCTACTTGGCCACAGGGAAAATGCAGTTATGCAGCACAGATGAACTATGTATATCTCAGTCATCTGTCAGCAGAATTTTACATCAAACAATAAATGCCCTCCCCAGACTCCACATTGCCTGACAAATCATTCGGTTTCCTCATTCGCCAACTACAACGAAACAAAGCCGACTGTGTGGTGTTTTGGTGCTATAGAGACACATAATTGCACAAATTATTGGACCATCAAAAGGTGACCATGCACTTCTTTATGAGGTGCCAGACAGAGGCTAACAATTAGCTGAACATATCTTATGTATCAGTATATCATTCTTGGTTTCATGTTAAATCAATGACACTTGGCCTACTTTTTTATTCAAATATCTTTATTTCAAAATGTCAACACGACACGTCATTCTACAATATTGCTATGAAGAATTTACTGACCGAGACTCGCTATCAGCCAATCACTGTGGGCATAGTAAGTGCAGGGTTGAGCAGGGTTGACCCCGTTGCTATGCTTGATGTCGTGCTCCACCAACAAGCCTAGCAACAGGGTCAACAGGGTCTTTCTCTTAGCTTAAGACTTCTTCCCATTCTTTAGTAAAAGTTGGTCTTAGCAGCTTTGGGAATAGTATTTAAGAGGAAAATGTTGTTGTTTAGGAGTCTTCATAGTGGAAAGATAATGCAGGAACCCATGGCAATTCTTTTCTTTACATGAACAACGGCATATTAAAGTGATTTTGAGGAAGTGATACATGGAATAGGTTTACAGGGTGTAAATCAAATAATAAAATGTCACATTAAAAGTGTGTGATTAAGAGGGGCTCCCTGATGATGGTGCTATAGAAGAACTGGAATAACTTTAGAGGGTGAAATTCAATACAATGTAATATTAATCATGAACACATTATACAGTAGATATAAAAAGTCTACACACTCCTGTTAAAATGCCAGGTGTTTTTGATGTAAAAAAATGGGACAAAGATAAATCATGTCAGAACATTTTCCACCATTAATGTGACCTATAACTTGAACAATTCAATTGAAAAACAAGCTGAAATCGTTGAGAAAAAAAAACTAGTTGCATAAATGTGCACACCTTTAAACGTATTCTTTGTTGTAACACCTTTTGATTTTAGTACAGCGCTCAGTCTTTTTGGGTAGGAGTCTATTAGCATGGCACATCTTGACGTGGCAATATTTGCCCACTCTTTTTTGCAAAGGCGCTCCAAATTTGTCAGATTGTGAGGACATCTCCTGTGCACAGCCCTCTTCAGATCACCCCACACATGTTTAATTAGATTCAGTTCTGAAATATGGCTGGGCCATTCCAAAACATTAATATTTTTCTGGTGAAGCCAATCTTTTGTGGATTCGGATGTGTGCTTTGGGTCATTGTCATGCTGAAATGTTAACTTCCTCTTCATCTTCAGCATTCTAACGGACACCTGAAGGCTTTGTACTTTTGCCAGGTATTTGGAACTGTTCATAATTCCCTCCACCCTGACTAAGGCCCTGGTTCCAGCTGACGAAAAACAGCCCCAAAGCATGATGTGGCCACCACCAAGCTTCACTGTAGGTATGGTGTTCTTTGGGTGATGTGCAGTGTTGTTTTTGCGCCAAACATACCTTTTGGAATTATGGCCAAAAAGTTCAACCTTTGTTTCATCAGACCATAACACATTTTCCCACGTGCTTTTGGGAGACTTGATGTTTGTTTTTGCAAACATCAGCTGGGCTTGGATGTTTTTCTTTGGAAGAAAAGGCTTTCGTCTTGCCACCCTACCCCATAGCTCAAGAATATGGGCGATTGTTGTCACATTCTAGCACACAGCCAGTACTTGACAGAAATTTCTTTCAGCTCCTTATTTGTTGCTGTAGGTCTTTTGGAAGCCTCCCAGATCAGTTTTCTTATTGTCTTTTCATAAATGTTGGAGGGACGTCCAGTTCTTGGTAATATCTCTGATGTGCCATAGTTTCTCCACTTGAGGATGATTGTCTTCACCGTGTTCCGAAGGTATATCTAATGCTTTGGAAATTATTTTGTACCCTTCTCCTGACTGATATCTTTCTACAATGTGATCCCTCTGATGCATTGGAAGCTCTCTGCAGACCATGATTTTTGCTCTGAGATGCAACTTAGAAAATGTAAGGAAGATCCTATTAGGTCAGCTGAACTTTATTTCTGATTGATCAGAATCACTTTAAATTATGGTTGGTGTATAATGACTTCTATTTAACATGAGTTTGAATGTGATTAATGTGGTTAATTCTGAACACAGCCACATCCCCAGTTATAATATGGTGTGCACACTTTTGCAACCGGGATATTGTAAGGTTTTTATTTTCATTTTCCCCCCTTGAAGATTTCAGTTTGTTTTTCAATTGAATTGTTCACATTATATGTCACATTAAAAGTGGAAAAAGTTCTGACCTGATTTATTTTTGTCTAGACGTTTTATATCCACTGTATATATCTATAACATATAGATTGTACTGTATATTAATACAGCCTGCACTCCACCACGTTTTTAATGCAATATTCCAAAATGTTTTTTAAACATGAATTAATTGTATTTAGATTAACAAAAATATTCTGTGTTTCATGACAAAATATGTAGAATTTTAATATAATACCTTTAAAATTGCAACAACAGACATGTTTCTGCTCCATTAAAAATGAATAGTTTATTAGCTTGAAAACTGCTACATTTCATTGCTGTTGCCAGGACCAAAATCTGGTTTCATTTAGCCATGCACTACTACAGTCATGGTAAAAACTCCTTACTTTTTATAACCTTTAAGCTCTAGAGGGATTCCTAAAAAATGGGAAAGGTTCTGCACACACTAATGTAGTGTTTAGCACTGTTCTCCTTTGTACCGTTCTAAACTGTAGTGTCATGCAGTATTGTATGTCATATGGTCTCTCCTTTCATTGCTTTGCAGATGTTTTTCAACTACACTTCTAAGGAATAATCACAGTCCAGTACAACCTTGCTGAACATAAGGGCATCTGGATATGCCTGACACATCTGTCCAGTCACAGATGGTCCATTTCTTCAGTGGGTCCAATCCTAACAGCTAAGCAATTTCTGTGGGATTGTGATCACCAACACCACACTATTAAGTAATGGAAAAACATTGCTTGGTCCTATGACTCTTGCTCCAGTTTGTAGTATGGTGGAAAAAGTTTACCCCATACATTTTTTTAATGAGGGGAGAGGTAGGAAAACTTGTTCAGGAGAATTTAACCTTAATGATAATTTCATATGTAATATATCTGACTCCATATTATTTGTAAAGATACATGATCATAGGTACCCATTACTTAGAAAATGGTATTACATATGGTACTTAATAAATGTAGCTGATCTTTCGTCAAGAGCCTAGCATTAAAAGGTTTCTCGGCATATGTGAATCCTCATTGTTTCTCTTCAGTCAAGTAGTTTGAAACAATGCAAACAAAGAAACCAACACATTTTGGTCTTGAATTCTTCATCCAGGAAACATTTACCTGTAACTAATGATACATAACATGCACAGCAATGATACCTATGGGAGAGTTCATCCCTTTATGGGATACATTAAACACTCTTGTTTGCTCCTTGGGGTTTCAGGCTGGGTGTTTTGTAAAAGCACTTTGTGACAACTGCAGATTTTCTTATCATGGAATCAACTGATATAATCAGTTAAAATGTTCTACAAAACTACCTTGCTTCAGCTCATAGATCTACACGTATCAATATAATTCACATTAAACACATCAACAGTTGCCTTTGTATCCAAACAACAACTTTAAGTATTTTCTGACAGAACAGAGGTTTCCAAACTGCACTAAACATGGCATGCCAAATACTTGAAGAATAAATATGTTTTGTATACAATATATGTCAGTTATCCCGAAGATAAGACTATGCACAGTTATTCTATGAGGCCTTTTAATATTATTTGATTACAAAGATTCTCTTTTGCAAGTCTGTAAAGTAACAAAGAATTGTAGAGATCAGAATATCAAATTGAATATGATGTTATAATTTTGTTAAAAGACGTAATAGATTATGCAAGACATACAGCTGAACATTGATAATCTAGAAATAATTCAAAATTCAACATAAATCAGAAAGGATCCTGATAGGCCCTAGGGAATTAATCTAAATGTAATGAATTGTAATATGACTTTATTCAAGGAGGGGAAGGAGAAAAGACACAGGACAAAAGCATATTATTTCCATTATTTCCAGCCTCTAAATCTGCCAGATAGATGTGACCTTTAAAACATGAACTGACCAATCTAACTTACAGTAGCCTTAAACCTCAATTTTCCATGAATGTGAGTGGTGATGGAAACAATGCACATTAGCTGAGAAATTCTGGCGAAAGAGGTTGCCTTCTTGCATTTAGTCGTGAATAAAAGAAAGATCAAGACGAATGTGAAGACAAACCATATCAGACTTCTTAATAACATCATGTAACAATTAATATGTAAATGAAATAATATACATAGGCCTAAGTATTGTATTGCTGCTCATCAATTAATACTTTGCCAAAGCACCTTTTGATTGGATTACAGCAGTAAGTCTCTCTGGTTAGGTCCCTATCAACCTACAGTAGAAAAGAGAGCTTGCAGACTATTTCTGGTGCAGCAGTTGATGTGGCTGCTATCATAACCATATGAACCTTGCAGGGGAATGACAAAGCTGATCCATGCTCCATGAGACACTGAGTGATCTTGTAACAAATTGCTTATTTTTCTTAAAACCTGCATGACATGACATACCAGCAGTCCTCCACTTAAACAAACTGAGGCACTTCAGGAAGGAGGCCACAGGTGACACCAATCAACTAATTACAGGCTTGCATGCAGTCACCCAACAATAAAAGGGGCACTCATTCTAACAAACAAGTATAGATTGAGCTGATTCACAAAGCTCATATACCGAGTGATTCAATTTCTTTATGCTAATTGGCTGGTATAACACATCACTTTTGATGCTAATTCTGTTAGTTTCATAATAGTAATATGGGGTCTCGGGGAATTTTGGTATATTCCCAATATACCAAGAACATATGCCACACCCCCTTGATGCAATGCTAACATGTTAGGATCCTATATTCCAGGGGTACTCAAATCGACAAGATGCTGCCTGGAGCCTGCTAGGTTTGTTTTTCCCATTTGAACAGAAAACCAGTCCATTTATTAATTGCACTTACCTGTTGTCCCAGATCTAAATAAGTACAGGATTAGATTGGGGGTTGTGAAGAAAAATATTGTGTGAAACTGGCTTTGAAGGTACAGAGTGGAGTTTGAGGCCTATATACTGTAAATAAAAACAAAATGCATTAATGTACTGTAAGTTGCCATTAAATAACAAATAACAATTTCAGTAAGCATTGGCTATATGGATTTTTTTGTCTGGACATATATAGGATTGCAGGCAACCTAGTTGTTAGAATAGAACAACCCAAACTGTATTCCAGGAGATCTAAAATCCATTAGGGTTTTACTCCAACCCTAATATAACACATAATTCAGGTAAGGGCTTGTGAGTTGTTAAGAACTAGAATAAGGTGTCCAGAATTAGTGTCCAGCTGAAAAGCTGCATGATGGTAGTTCTCAAAGAAGAGGGTTGGGCAGCCCTGGTTATGAACATCTGGGTTGCTAGGTTGAATCCTGGAGCCGGTGTTGTGCTGAAAACTGACCCCTGTTTATTCGCACGAAAGACTTGAAATGTGTAGTTTTCTGTTAGGCTTTTTGTTCCTGTGTATTAGTCAGTCAACACAAACGTTTTCCAAAAGTAGACACTGACCTCTCTCATCTTATTTGAGTATATATTCGGAATTGTGTTAGTTTAAATCTAGCAATGATGATGTGATCAAAGGTTTGCATACCTTTGGAGAATTGGTAATATATGTATAATTTGTATAGAAAACATGAGTGAGCAGGTAAACATTTATTTATTTCTTATGGGTTTCACATTCAACTGTAGGTCATAACAGAATGGTCCAATCATAAAACAAAGCATGGCAACAAATAAAAAAATTAACAGACCCCTGTTCAAAAGTCCGCACACCCCTAGTTCTTTATACTGTGTATTGCCCCCTTTATCATCAATGACAGCGTGGAGTCTTTTGTAATAGTTGTCTTTGAGGCCCAAATTCTTGCAGCTGGTATAGCTGCCCATTTGTCATGGCAAAATGTCTTCAGGTCATGCAAAATCTTCATCGTCTTACATGAACCGTACATTTGAGATCTTCCCAGAGTGGCTCCATGAAATTTAGGTCAGGTGATTGAGATGGCCACTCCAGAGCCTTCACCTTTTTCTGCTGTAACCACTGGAAGGTCAACTTGGCCTTGTGCTTAGGGTCATTGTCGTGCTAGAAAGTCCAAGATTGTCCCATGTGCAGCTTTCGTGGAGAAGAATGCAAATATTCTGCCAATATTTTCTGATTTCTGATTTGCTGCATTCATTTTGCCATCTATTTTCACAAGATTCCCCATGCCTTTAGAGCTCACACATCCCCAAAACATCAGTGAGCCTCCACATTGCTTCACATTGGGGATGATATTATTTTCACTATAGGCTTTGTTGACCCCTCTCCAAACATAGCAATTATGGTTGTGACCATAAAGCTCTATTTTGGTCACTTAACTCCAAATTAGTGTGCCAGAAGCTGTGAGGCGTGTCAAGGTGTTGTTGGGCATATTGTAACAAGGCTTTTTTGTGGCATTGGCACAGTAAATGCTTCCACATGAGAGCTAACAAATTCATTGACTATTTATACACAGACATTAATTGCAATTTAAAAAGTCACAGGTGTGAGAAATTCACCATTAATTGCCATTTTCACCTGTGTGTGTCACTTTATGCATCTGTAACAAGGCCAAACATTTAAGAGTATGTAAACTTTTGATCACTGTCATATGGGTGATTTCTGCTGAAAACGCTGGTTCTCATTATGATTTAAAAAGGAGCCAAACAACTATGTTATAATAAATGGTTACATATTTCACCAATTCTGACAGGGTATGCAAATTTATGACAAACTGTATGTACAAAAAGAAAATGAGCCAATTGCAGCCAACCCTCCTAAGACATTGCAAGAAAAATATGCTTTGCAGTTTAGATTGGTTTATATCCTCGTAGTGTTTGGTGGGTAACAGACATTATAAAAAATCTATTTGTAATTGAATTTCCAGACAATTTAGACGCAACTATGGGGAATGTACATGCTAGCTGCCTACACATATACATTGTCATTAAGACATCAACTCTTTATCAGCACTTCTTATATTGATCTTAGAATAATGATTCCCAAAATTATTGTGTATCCATAACCACCAGGATCAGATTCCAGCAATGACAAGCCCTGTAACCGGTGTGCTCATTTCCTCTCTCTCTTTCTCCCTCATTCATGAAAGCCCTTGAGGTGAAGATGCTGGATGTGGAGGTCTTGGGATGGTGCCGTTACACGTGGTCTGTGGTTGTGAGGCCGATTGGATGAACAGCCAAATTCTCTGAAATGCCTTTGGAAATGGCTTAAGGTAGAGAAAGTAACATTCAATTTATGGGCAACAGCTTTTGTGGACATTCTTGCAGTCCACATGCCAATTGCAGAGTCCCTCAAAACCTGAGACATCTGTGGCATTGTGCTGCATGATGGAACTGCACTTTTATTTTGGCCAGCCTAAGGCACACCTGTGCAATACTCATGCTGTCTTATCAGCATCTTGAAATGCCACACATGTGAGGTGGATGGATTATCTCGGCAAAGGAGAAGTGCTCACTAACACAGATTTAGACAAATTTGTGAACAATATGTTCACAAAAAACAAGCCTTTTGTGTACATATAGAAAGTCTTAGATCTTTGAGTTCAGCTGATGATAAATGGGGGCATAAACAAAGTGTTGCGTTTACAATTTTGTTCAGTGTATAATGAAGCTACGTGTTAGCTGCATTTGACAAATATATTTTGAAAGTAGTGCAGTGCTGGAACTCTTCCAGAACAGCCTGAATTATTTGGGGAATGGAATCTACAATGCCTCAGAAATGTTCCACAGGAATACTGGTCCATCGTAATCTGAAGGAATTACGCGTGCTGCAAATTTGATTAATTTATGTTATGAGAAAAATTATGTTATGAGAATGTTAGTTCAATGTAATCCTGAATCTGCTCTTTTATGTTGTGGTCTGAGAACATCAATAGCTACTCAAGTAAACTTGTAGAATGATGAAATATGTTTTGGAAGGTTTGTGATCGGGGTCACCTTCAGTCCCATTTGATCTGGGTCTCCATCTCAGTGGGATATACTGATCTCACACCAATGAGCCTATTTGCTTCCTGAAAGGAATGGACGTTGATTGTGGGGGACAAGAAGTGTGAAGATGAACCAGGTGGGAAGATGAACAAATCAACAAAGTAGAACAATGAAATTCATTGGTCTTTTAAGCACAATGGCTACGTAAAACTCCTTAAGAGGGGCCAAAATTTTGAAAGAAACGTAGAGAGGAACCATGCTCAGAGGGGTGACCAACCCTCTTCTAGCTGTGCTGGGTTAACATTTCCAGAGTACAAGTAATAATTAATATTATGGGGGCTGTGTCCAGAGACAATAAAACCTAATCCAGGTCAAGAAGCATAACTAGGTGAACAAGGACAGAGACAACCTGGGGGGAAAGGTGTCAGCAGAGTGGCAACTGGCATCTTCAGGTATCATCTTGATCTTCATCACAACCAGGAGGACTTTGTACAGGGGCAGCAACAAGTATGGTACTCAGAATGTCTGGGCCAAGACCTCATGTCCTATTAGGTTTAAACGGCACAGGAGACAAGGAAAATATAGGGAGCGCATTCTATAGATTTACAAGGATTTACGGTGGAGAAGAATAATATAGCAATAATAATAATTATTATTATTTTTGTGTAGCAATACAATAATATAGCAGCGTAAAACCATTGGTCTGAGATAGGGGGGGTCCGGTTGCACTGTGGCTCTATCCAGGGGGAGGCCCCGGACATGGCCCAACAGGCAGGAATTCAATCCACCCACACTGCCAAGCATCAACCAACGGGACACCAACCAACCTCAACCACCCTGAAATCTTCACTCATTGGCCCTTATTCATGAAAGCTCAGAAAATATAAAAAATTCTAACTTTGGGGGTGACTTACAATCCGATTCATCAATCTGCGATGACATCCACACTCATTTCAATCAGGTGTGACAGTTTTGTGAAAAACACTTCAAGATGATCGTAAGTCTCTCCCAGCGTTCAAATCTGAGATATTTTCTGAGATATTTTCTGAGAAGTTTTCATTAATGAGGACCGTTGACTTTATATGCAATTTTCAGACCGTTTCTAATGCTGAGAAGTGGAAGTATACCTCTCTGTGGGGCACCCTGATGGAAGTTGTATGTTTTAAAACAGTATCCAAGACTAGTCTGACAGTTGATGTGACCTTGGGGAAAGATGTTTCTGAATTAAACTGCATTGAGAGTTAGACTGAGCCCCACATGTAAATATAACCCTTTACCCCTTGGTAAAGGGTTATTTCATGATTTTGGCAGTGACACTTTAATCTGCTTCGCCAGATTCGGATTAAGTTGTGGATACATATTTTATGATTTCAGGATGAAGAAAGACAGGTCATTTTGTAGGTGAATTCTAACTAAATTTGGCACAATAGCTAGAAGATAAGAGAAAGCTCTAGAATGCACACAGTTTCTTTAGATTTTTCATTCAAAATCATTGAAAATTGCTGGTACGCTAATACTAGGTGGCAAATTTCTTCAAATTCAAACAGATAAAATTATATTCACAAGTTCATTTGACCCTGGAATTGTAGATAAAGGGCTTTTGCTTAACAACATCCTGAACAATCCTGAAACATTTGCAAATTTGAAGGAAAAAAATCCAATCAACTCAATCAAGACAGTTTTCCTTAAGAGGGTCATTTAAAATGAAAAGGCCATTTGAAAGAGCAGCAGTTGTTTCAGCATAATCAGTTAATGATCTGAGATGATAATTGGTTCGCATGGTTATTCTGGATGTTGTGCCTTAGTGAGGCCACACTGATAAAAGAGACAGCATGAAGGGCTTTCAAAGTGCCACAACACCTGAAGGCAAAGCAATTTATCACTGTTTCCATGAATATTCATCATCAAGCTTCTTTTCTACCTTGAGGGTAGTGTGGTAACATGGTTTTATTATGTCTTCTTTTAGGGTGTGTTGTTTGAAGATGTGGTCCTTTGGGCCCTTTGAATGGTGCAGCAGTGAAGTCACTGCCTCCCAGCACAGCTGCATCACTGCAGCCACAAGTCAAACATTTCTTTATAATAAATATAATCAAAATGTGGTCCACTTTAACTCAGTTAGCGGAGCATGGCTCTTGAAACACCAGGGCCACCCACAAGTAAAACATTTATACACAAATCAGTGATGCTTAAACCTCCCCTCGGAGACTGCCAGAAATGTAACACTTTGGCTTTAGTCTGAAATTGCTCATCTGATCCATCTAATCAAGGGTGATAATACGTTGACAAGCATAATCGGGTGTGATAGCTGGTGAATAGTTCAAATACATAGAGGCTAGCAATTTTGGAGGAGAGGGTTGAGAAACCCTGTGCTAAATGGCATATTAGTATAGCTGAACCGAGCGACCCCTCGTTAGTGGATTGTGTCTTCCCCACATACTGTACACGAGGACAGGCATGCTTCATTAAAACAAGAGGCAGAGTCCCTTTTACCTTCACTGAAATGGCAGAGGTCAGACAGACTCAGACAATTGTGAATTCAACTTGCGTTCTGACTGTGCCTTCTGCCTGGTATGGTTCTGTTACTTGCAAGCAGGGGATGAGGGGACAGAGGATTTGCCAGCCAGGGTTCAGAGGGTTTGGGTAAGACCAAACTTGGGCTGTTATCAATTTGGGAACATTTGGCATTTCTCTCACCCCTTCCACCTCTACCCTTTCCCCTAGCCCAGTGTGGGCCCAGATAGGCAGGGATTGGTGTCTGGTCATCTTTTTTAGTGCTTTATCAAACCTGCAGGCTTCTCAGTGCCATCCCCAGATTACAGAACAGGGAGATGGGCTATGACTGACAGGCCTCGGACTAAGCTGCCCCTGGGGGAGTGAAGGGAAGGTGATGGAGGGGTGAATGAAGAGAGGGGTGGGGATTTGTGAAGGCTGCTCTGACTCGTACTTCTCTTAGAATCTTCTCTCCTGCTGGCCTCTGACTTCTCAGCAGTGAGGAAGCCCTGCCTGCATAATTTAGCGGTTCTCCCTTCCCTCTCAGTCTGTCTGCTACAATGTAGATGGGGGTGATGCAGTCTCAGTTTAACAGCCCTCCTGTTTTGGGTGGAGTGTAATTGAGCATTTCCAAGATGTTAACCTTGTTTACTTTGCATGGTGACAATCTGAACACAGCTAAATACTAATTTCATCATAACACTTCACCTACCAGAGACTCTTGCAAATATATGAAAACATGAACAGGATCTGTTTCCACAAGAGGGCAAATAATTCTAGATTGCAACATGTTTTTAACTAGTGTTTGCATCAATAACAACCGGATACTGTATATTGACTCCACCAAAAATACATTTCAATACATTTCAATACATTTGTGTGATGCTGTCCTAGACATGACACCTGCAAATCAACACCCTTAGAATGATTGCCTGTTGTCTCTGGATTTGATCCCTCTGGCATTTATTCTCATGAAAATATCAAATCAATTTTTTTTGCGTCACTGGGCCTTTCTCAAAGTAGCGGTGATATGGCTATAGCTGTAGACTAGAGAAGCACTGCATCTGGAAGTCAACTGGAAGGAGCCTGCTTGAGAAATCATCCAGCATGATGATAGAATGTCTCAAAATGGAGAATTGTTTCATCGGATTAGGGATTAGGGATGACCTCAAATCAGGTATAAAATGCATGTCCAAGGTTCCGTAAATAGTAGCCGCAAACATAGAGCTAAAGTGGAGCAAAATTATGATATTATAAGGATATGGATGAAGGGAAAATATGATATCAGTTGACTTCCTGAATTTACTCAAATGAAAAATAATTGACCCAAATCCTGGCGTATATGGTGGCCTCTCAATTCTAGATTTGGCAGGCATACAAATTTGACTGTACATAGCTGAATCTATTTAGTTCAATTGAATAAAAATGCTGTTGTAGTTGGTGTCATTATAGTTTGTGCATAATTCAGATGTCTGGCTTTGTGGGTACTCTGTGCCCTGGTGACACTTGCTTTGGCTGTGAGCCAGTCAGAAACTATAGAGAGTGAGGAAACAGTGAACCCTGCTGGCCATAACCTTGACATGGTATAGTAATCATTTACTAGATTAAGTTATTTATTATTTGAGTAATAAAAATGAAGTCACTGAAAATGAACTAATGGTATTCTGCTCCAACAGCAGTAAACCAAATATTTAATAAAAAAAAGTTCATTGAAAGACGTTTCCTCCAGTCACTGTCTTCTTTCCACCATATGACAATAGTAGTAGTAGTGGTATTTGTTTTTGCATTCATGAGTAGTTGTTGGTGCTGAAGCGTGAGATGAGGGCAAGTAAAATCCAACTAATGGCACTACCTTCAGTTGTTCAGGAAGCATACAGCATAAACCTAACTATAGCAAGGTCAATTGAAAACGTATCTTTGACTGAAAGAAACTAACTTTATTGTTAGTAACTTCGGAATGAAACAAACAGGATTTTCAAGGATTGGAATCTGGTAAATACAGTAGATGGTGATGTTTCAAATTGGTAAAGTTTGGGCATCGATCACTATCAGAGAATATAACTGATGTCAATGACCATGCATGAACCATTGGCATGAGTAATGGTGGCAGCAAACACAAGACAAGCCCTGGTCAGTCAAAGAAAGCAAAGCCCTGAATGGATTATTTACTTTACTATATATTGCTGTAAAACAAATACATTGATATATCAAAAGATATATAACACAAGTCAGCTTGTGTGGATGATGTGAAACCCCAACTAAAGAATAAATCTGAGCAGCTCTTGTGAAGAATGTTGCAAATCATTTGAGGAATTTGATAAGGGGAGACCAGTTTCAACTATTAGCAATGTCTCAACATCAACAAGAGCCAGTTACTGCTTGTCATGACAAACTATTTTAACATTTTGAATGAAAATAGCTTTCAAATGAGTTTAGAGAAAAAAACTAAAAACACTTATAAAAAAAATATAAAACCGTTATCCAACAACCTCCATGGGATGTAACACCCACGCAGGACATACTGATGCAGCGTATTCACTGCACACTGGACACACCTGAGGAAGAGATCTTAATACACATCATATCTACAGGGACAACAGGGAGATCTCGATCAACATTATTATTGCTGGATAGGCAAAAGTGGCACTAGAGCTTATTTTTCCCTTGGCATCTCAAGCCTTTGTTGAAGAAACACATACTAGCTTTTTTTTTTTTACTTGTTTGAAAAGGCTATTCAGTGATGCACGTGTGCCTTATAGTGGATATAAAAAGTATACACACCCCTGTTAAAATGCCAGGTGTTCCTGATGTAAAAAAAAATAATAGACAAAGATAAATCATGTCTGAACTTTTTCCACCTTTAGTGTGACCTATAACATGAACAATTCAATTGAAAAACTAACTGAAATTGTTGAGGGGGAAAAATAAATAACTCACAATAACCTGGTTGCATAAATGTGCTTTGTTGAAGCACTAATGCATTGTTGAAGCACCTTTTGATTTTATTACAGCCCTCAGTCATTTTGGGTAGGAGTCTATTAGCATGGCACATCTTGACATGGCAATATTTGCCCACTCTTCTTTGCACAGCTCTCTATATGAATTCCTTATACCGTTGGATTCACTTTAGTAACAGAGACACAGGAAACAAATTAAATCAAACACAAACACACAAAATGTGATGTGGATGTCAGGAACTGGATGAACTTTTTATTACTTTACGCAACATCTTAATCATTGGGGCCAATAGTTGTGCTGCTTCCAATTGTTCCTAAATCTTTACCTCAGTATAACAATACAAATACTCCTGTCTCCATGGTGCTGGTACTACGTAAGTAAAAACATGTTTTATGAGACCAGCACTGTCCAGGTTTGAGGCAGCTTGGACACCTCTAAGCTGAACTGAGGTAGGAGGCAGGAGATTGTGTTCCATCTAGCTCGTAAGGAATCTGTTATTGACTTCTTGGTTGAGTGAGCAACAATGATAAGAACAGGACTGAATGTGCTTCAGAAGAGAGACTTGTCAATTTTAGGAAGTTGCTGCAAAGAAGCTGGTTCTTAATAAATAATTGGGTATCTCAAAATGAAGGAGAAAAATTGGTTGAAACTAAAATATAAAAAAACATTGGATGACTACGATTTTTTCCCCCCAATCTAGGCTGTTATATTTCTAAATCTAAGTTAAAATTAGAAATATTTGTATTTTTTATGTGACTCTCTCCTTGAGTGGCCCAGACAAAGCATGAAGTTGAACTCTATTGAACATTTCTTGGCAGAGAACTGAAAATTGCAGTTCACCAATGATCAATAAGGTTTAACTCCAGGCTTTTGCTGGGCCACTCAAGGACATGCATTGTCTTGGCTGTGTGCTTTTGGTCATTTTCAGGCTCAAAGATGAGTCTTCACTCCGCTTTTATGTCTTATGTGCTCGAATATGTGAATGTCCTTGTGTGGAAAGAGTGGAAAATTGCTGTTCACCAAAGGTCCAATCCAACTTGACAAAGCTAGGGCAATTTTACAAAGTAGAATGGGAAAAAGTTGCTGTCTCCTAAAGTTCAAAGCTGGTAGAGACTTATCCGAACAGACTATTGACTTTAATCGCTGTCAAAGGTGCCTCTACCAAAGGGGTGAATACATACACAATCAATTATTTTGTGTTTGTAGCTCATTTCAAACAATTTGTTGAGTTTATTTTTCACATACATATTACAGACTTTTTTTTGCATTGAACAATGGCATAAAGTCAAAATTAAATACATTTTGATTTCATGTTGTAACAATAAAATGCAGAAAATGCCAAGGGGATAATACTTTGAAGAGGCACAGTAAATGAGTACAGTTGGGTCCAAAATGTTTGGCACCCTTAATAAAGTAGCTTTTTTTACTACTATATTTTGACAGAATTTAAAGATGCAATCTTTAGACCTCAGTAGTCACGGGGAGTATCTGACAGGAACATTTACATAAGTTCAGGAAGGCAGCATGCGACAATTAAGATTTTCACCTGATAACACCACACAACGCAAGTCTGAAAATAAATGTAATTCTAAAAAAAATATAACTCTTTAACATACAATATAGCACACACCAGCTTTTTAATCAAGTGTCATTCATTTTGGACCTTATTGCTTAAAATGAGATTTAGATTTAAATCAGAGCAAATTGGTCAAATGTATCGATACCTAAACTGGCAAGGTTAATGGCACTGAACACTTAAACTGGAAGTGGGATCCTTGACCATTGATATAGAATCTTTCTAGGTTTTAGCAATCTCTCATTGGCACAGGTTTGTAACACAGAGACTGCATTCCTGTTCTCAAAACACTGATCTTGCAGTTCTTAATTTGCAGTATTTTCTTGGGGTTATAGTGTTGCTGAAAGATCCACTTGCAGTAACATTTCAGCCTTTCTAGTTGCCAACGGTTGCCTAAAATGAGCAGGTAAATCCATACCTTTGATCTTCACAAGGGTCCGAGGAAATGTTTGATCATAATGTCAAAAACACAGCAGCATATCTCAGGTATGTTTTCTGTGTAAATAAGTATTTGGGCACACACAACTATAGCAGGAAAAAAGGAATAACACAGGACATCATAAGTATCTTTATTTTTTGTCTTTATTACACATTAAATAGGAGTGGTGAGATTCATGGCAAAAAAATAGACAGATTTGAGAGCAGATCACCACACACTGTCCAAGAAGAGCTCTCCTAGGAAGTGTCTAACAGTGGTGATTCATTCACTCCTCTAGACTTGGACCCAGTCACTCTCCCGAGTCCCATCATACACAGAGTATTGAAAACTCCAATAAAGCAACATTCATTTAGACATACTAACAAAATGAAGCACAATTTACAAAATATGCACCTTTCAGTATCACAACTATACAAAGGTTGTTAAAATACGATCCGGGTATAAATGATTTTTTTTTTCTTCAGAAATCAGCTGTTGGCACGCAAAAAAAGAGGTGGAACATTTCTGAAGAATGAACAATACAGTATTGTTAACAAATAAAATTCCATAATCAGAAATGCATTAACAGTTAATATCCAACTTTTAGAACAAAAGGGAGATAAGACAAGTGGCTAAGAAAGCATCAATTGTAACCAAACAATAATTATTGTATTGTGTCTCTTTAGAACCTTATTCTGGTTGAATTGCAGAGTTGGTAGCTTTTAGAAAGACGTTACAGAGAATCCTAAATGTAGTCTCGGCTCACAGGTGGCTCACCACCATATGACAGAAGCACCGGACGAAAAAAATGTGTAAGACTACCCAAAGGTAAAAACCTGGTAATAAGGTTGTGGAATATATGTTAACCCTGAAAAGCAACTACATTTAGGATTTGTTTTTATAAATTTACTCTTTTCTCTAAAAAAACAAATGTAATGGCAAATTATTGCCTCATTAACAGACATCTGTTCCAGTCACATCGCAAAATGCAACAACCGCTGAGCTATAAATTGGACTGGACCGATGAATTCACTTGAAAGGCAGCCCAGCAAAACCCATAACACCTTTCCACCCAAGTGCTAACAAACAAAATAAATCATACTCTTCATGGAGAAAAATTTGCAAAACACCACCCAATGAACATTGCTATGGAGTTGAGGTAAAAAAAAAAACATTTGCTTTTAAGATGCTTTGCCAAAGTTTGCCAATCTAAAAACAGGTTAATAGCTTTATGGCAGCAATATATACAAAACAAAGGCTTGGGGAAATGTGCAAGGCATATTCTGTTCAGATCTGTTGGGTGTTTTAAGACTTGCATCTGAAACCAGTAAATAACTTTTCTATAAGACAACAGTTCACCTGAATAATACATCATTAGACAACTTGATTTAAAAGTTTACTTTTGATTGCAGCATGCAATTTGTTTTTCCTTCAACTTGAATGCAATGCAATAGAAAGTCCAAATCTCTAAATCAATGTATAATAGGAGGTACAATGGGTTACTTCGGTAAATTATCCTTTTAAATGGAAAGGTCTGATTTTGAAAAACAACATGAACAACATGATGCAAAATACACCAATCCTGAGGATACGAGGGGAAGTTCAAAGCTTAAACATGGTCTTCAAGAACAATTAACAAATCTTTTAAAACATTTGGAATGACAAGGGATTATCAAATTGGCATTGATTCAAGCAACATGCAGGGTCACCCGATTCAACACAGCTGACACAAGCTATGCTGATTACTTCCTTTATGTAAAAATCTATTTTAATTCACACTTGCCACCATAAACAGTTTTACAAACATAATTCCACTAATCAAACCTGGCTTTTACCCAAAAGATCTGATCAGGTAGAGAATATAAAATGGACAAGAGTCCCGAAACGCTACAGAAAAAAAGGTGTGTGGCCAAACTAGACACAGATTCTGCATTCCCGGCCTAAAAGGCTGTATCATATAGTATTTAGTATTACTGTGCCATTCCCATTGAATAGTAAGAACACATGGCATGCAAAAAGGGAAGTCTCTCTTGTAGGCTGGAAACTACCCACAAATTACAAAAAAACTATCAACAAATTACTAGTAAATTAAAAGGGTAACCAGGACATTTTTAAGTAGATACAGCAGAAAGTACACATGCATGCTTCAAGTACTGCATGACATTATTTATTCATATCATATGTGTCTAAGCATTATTACACAGTGGCCGGAACATTAGGAATTTCCCCCAATCAAGGTGTTGGACATGTCTCCCACCCGTCCAACGGAATGAGATAGACTTGAACTCTTTGGCACCCAATACTGTTAGGAGCAACTCAAGCTCTACCAGCAGAGGGATATCAACCCATACTTTAAAGAGCGACTCAAGCTCTACCAGCAGAGGGATATCACCTCATACTGTTAGGAGCAACTTAAGCTCTACCAGCAGAGGGACAACAATTTTAGGCTTGCTTTTTCTATTGTCCAAAATGTCCAGAAATTTGTGAACTTGCATGTTTAATAAAATTAAATTTACTGTGTACCGCTCCTAAAAGCAACCGATTGTACCAACACTTCTGGGCAACTGGCACTAAACAGAAAGTAAAAGTTTAAAAATAGCAAGCTTATTGGTTTCAAGATAGCAAAACAACAGAAAAAGGCAGCAAAAAAAAAAAGGTTTAGTTTCCATATTCAATATTGAGGGAGCTAAGACAGAGGCTAATAATTTAGTGTAATGTACAAAAATGTATTACATTAACTGTTTTAACACATTTTTCCTTTTTGTATATCTTGAAAAGGGGGATTCAATATTCACATGAGTATACACTTTGTCTTGGACTTCTTTTTCTTCTTCTTGCCCTCCTTGCTCATCTTCTCCTTGTGTTTTCGGATTTCCCGCACTAATGTATAAAAGGCATCATCAACACCCTGGGGAAAATAAGAACTATGGTTAGTTTTGAAAACTCAACCACAGATGTTTGTAGCCGCAACAAACATGAAAGCTATTAGGCCTGAATGTAATGGGTACATCAGAATTGGTGCGCGTTACCCAATATAGGTCACTGAATGTACATAAGAAGAGCAGCATTTTTGCTGAGAACCCCTGGTATGTGAACATGATGTTCTTGCATTACAAAAAAAATTCATTGCATATTGATTCTCTTGGATTGCATTTGTGGTGTGAGCTTGCCCAGCATACATCAGCACAGAGAATGGTTTGCAGACCCAGAGATGACTAAATATAACCAGGTCTTTGTCATTTGCAGAGTATGACATTTCCACCCATTGCATCGAGGAAACCAAAGTCATGTCAGTGAGTGACAGACACAGAACCGGAGACAAACAAACAGAGAGAGAATAAGCAATGGAGAGATAACGGAAAAGGGAGGGTGCTACAACAGCGATGACAGCTGGCCCAGGAGCTCAGTTAAAGTTCTCCATGTTGTCCTCTTTGTAATCAAACTTAATTTGCTCTCCATTTCAACACTTAATTTCATCCCAGATAGCCATAGTCCACTCAATCACATAGATCAAATCTTACCAGCTTGCTCCTCTCTCAACACTTTGATTTGATTAATGAGCAGATAACAATGATCCTCAGCTACGATAGCATAAACACACCACACACAGAGAAACAGATAGACGGAAGCCTGGTTTCAAGTAGATCCCACAGCCCAGCAGATCCCAGGAGATTAGCTTAGAAAGGGATGGATCCCTCCTGCCCAGTGAAGCAGAACCATTTTCACTGAACAGTAACACGCGGACAATAACTTCCAACACACACCACAAACACACACCTGACAGGCGGCCGCTACACACTTACCCCTTTCACATCACAACACACTTTTTAAGCTTGACACAGCGTGGGGTCTTTTCTTCCTTGCTGAGCTTTTTCAGCCGGTACAGCCTGATCTCCCGTACCAGAGTGTAAAAGGCATCCTCCACTCTCTGCAGTGTGAAACACAGCTGACCTCAGTTAGGGAACACACTATGTGGACCTCTGTGAGCAATATGGGAATACAGGAACACACTATGTGGACCTCTATGCGCAATATGGGAATACAGGAACACACTATGTGGACCTCTATGCGCAATATGGTAATACAGGAACACACTATGTGGACCTCTATGCGCAATATGGGAATACAGGAACACACTATGTGGACCTCTATGCGCAATATGGGAATACAGGAACACACTATGTGGACCTCTATGCGCAATATGGGAATACAGGAACACACTATGTGGACCTCTATGCGCAATATGGGAAGAGAGGAACATTGGGTGGTCCTCATTACGGGGGAATACAGGGAAACTGGTTGGTCCCTTATTACGGGAGAATATAGGAACACTGGGTGGTCCCTCTTTGGGGGAATACAGGGACTAGGGACAATACGCACACGTGAACCGCAGAGTTACAAAATGCAGATAATTTTCCTCTAATTTCTAAAACTTAGTGCTTATTGCACTGTAGACTACACACATGTTGTAGATCCAGATCCACAGAACCAGACACACAGCTTGTGAACAGGTAAGGCAAGCAACTGCTTGGTGCCCGAGGTTGTCGAACAGCCAATGTGCACTATGTAGCAAGCTTAATTACCTAGCTTGGTACTAGCTAGCTATCTACCTCATGAACAACCGGGTTGGGAGAAAAGCAGCTAGTCACAAGTGTCTTGCGGACATCTAACATTCTAAGTGAAATTGTGGTTTCTCACTGCGTGTGACTAAAGCTAAAATGCGATATGACGAAGTAACAGCGCGGTCCCGCAGTGGTCGGGAGTACGGGGACACTGCGCGGTCCCGCAGTGGTCGGGAGTACGGGGACACAGCGCGGTCCCGCAGTGGTCGGGAGTACGGGGACACAGCGCGGTCCCGCAGTGGTCGGGAGTACGGGGACACAGCGCGGTCCCGCAGTGGTCGGGAGTACGGGGACACAGCGCGGTCCCGCAGTGGTCGGGAGTACGGGGACACTGCGCGGTCCCGCAGTGGTCGGGAGTACGGGGACACTGCGCGGTCCCGCAGTGGTCGGGAGTACGGGGACACTGCGCGGTCCCGCAGTGGCCGGGAGTACGGGGACACTGCGCGGTCCCGCAGTGGCCGGGAGTACGGGGACACTGCGCGGTCCCGCAGTGGTCGGGAGTACGGGGACACTGCGCGGTCCCGCAGTGGTCGGGAGTACGGGGACACTGCGCGGTCCCGCAGTGGTCGGGAGTACGGGGACACTGCGCGGTCCCGCAGTGGTCGGGAGTACGGGGACACTGCGCGGTCCCGCAGTGGTCGGGAGTACGGGGACACTG